>JAUMHR010000045.1:14195191-14207295 GCA_032361145.1 Enteromius fasciolatus
AGAGAGAGAGAGAGAGAGATATGTGACAAACAATTTCTGATTGTAAAATCAAAATTTGAGATGCTATTGAAATGTGTTAACACTTCAAACGTGTAAGTCATGACAGGGATTGCAAAACATAGGCTTTAAAACATTTTGTGGCCAAATGAAGAACACATTAAAATGATTGTAACAGTCACATTGCTGATAAAATTGTTTTAAATGAGCAATTTTTTGCTTAATTTTTGTCCTTAAATGGGCTTGGTAAACTGGAAAGAGAACATTTTAAATTGTGTCTGTACAGTAGATTGTTTTTATTTGGACAGTCCTGTATAGCATAATTTGTGCCCTCTTGTGTTTAGGATGGCCCCAGAAGTGATTCTAGCCATGGACGAGGGGCAGTATGATGGGAAGGTGGATGTCTGGTCGCTTGGCATCACCTCCATCGAACTAGGTTTGTGATGGTTTGAAAATGATCTGTGACTTCCCACCTCCCTCTGACCTCTGAAACCTCAGGTCTTGTCGAGCATTAAGGGGGTTTATTTAGGCCGGCGTGTTTCTCTGCTTGCAGGTCTGTGTTGTGTGTCTGTCTTTTGCTAGGGAAAGGGATTTGGGTTTTAGTGTCTAAGCTGCTTTGGGTTGTAAGCTAACTTCTACTCTTTCTCTTGGTCTCACCCTCTTTCTGTCACCCTCAATCTCCCAGCGTTTTCATGACTTCTTAGTCTTTGTCATTGCAGCAAATTGTGATCTCCCATCCTTTATTCTGACTTGATTCTTTTGTGTGTGTGTGCATTTGCATTGGCTTTATATTTCTATTTGTCTTTCTCTCTAGCTGAAAGGAAGCCACCCTTGTTCAATATGAATGCTATGAGTGCCTTATACCACATTGCGCAAAACGAAAGCCCTGTCCTGGCATCAAACCACTGGTGAGAACTTTGGTCTCGATTTTTTTTCTGTTCATTTAACTTAACCATTTGGTTTAGTCTTTTCCTTCTGCATTTACGCTAAAATGATTTGCTAAGCAATATGTAATTAAACTACTGTTTTATTAGCTGCTAAGTGCATATTTTAAACTATAATTCTCTCTCTCTCTCTCTCTATATATATATATATATATATATATGAGAGAGAGAAAACAATTGATGTAGTAGTTTATTGTAATATGATGATATTTCATCCATAATCAACATGTCAATGCTCTTTGTATCTGTAAAGAAAGGTAATGTTCTTTGATTCTTTTGAGTTGAGCTGTTCGTCTTTATTTCAGCTGCTTTCTCTCACTGCTGAGTGACTCTTATGCAAAGCTTTTGACTGCTGTAAGGGGTCATATAGTGCCACGCATGAGGTTTTGTGGAAAAGCACCCATCAGATGGGGAAAATTGCTGTTCACACTTTAAATCACTGCTGTAAAACAATATGTTTTTGGGATCTCTAGTCTGAGAAAAAAGCAGCATAGTCAAGTGCTTTTGTACAGCTCATTTAACTAGACGTTGCCTGTCTGGAAGCTTTTCACAACAAATTTCTAAATGGCCGGGCAGACTGTGTCCATTTGTCTATTGAAAATAAGTTGATGTATACATTTTTAGTGACAATTTTTATTTTTATTGCAGCATCATATTTTCTGAATATTTGTCTTTTATGCATGTTTAACATTTCCTTTGTCACCAGGTCGGACTACTTCCGTAACTTTGTGGACTCTTGTCTTCAAAAGATCCCTCAGGACAGGCCTACCTCAGATGTGCTGCTCAATGTGAGACTTTAACACACACACACACACATTTTTCTGACTCTGTATTTATTATTCATTTCATTCTCATATTTTCTCTCTCCCTCTTGGAACTTTTGTTCTTGCTAGGTCTGTCATCGTTACGTAATTACCTTGTTATTAGTTTAAAATAATCACAGTTGTTATGCACTTTGTATTCCAGTACAATATAGAAACAAAATTGGATAAAATAAATAAACAGAACTTGAACTCAGAAATCATTATAATATGCTGATTTGGTGCTTGATAAATTATTATTGTTTCTTATTATTATCAATGTTAATTGTTTGTTGAAAATAAAGTTCACAATAGCCGCAATTTTTTGTAACTAATGAATGCTAAATGCTGCACTACTGAGTCTTAAGAGGCAGATATTCGAAATGGAACTCTTTTGTAACATTATACATCTGTTTTGCAACTTAAACATTTGATTGTACAGGTTACCGTTGATTCGCATTATGCAAGAAATAGAATAACACTCACAAGAACAATGCAAAAAGGAGCAATTGTAAAAATAAGAAACAAACACAACAGCTTTACCTGGTGATGAATAGCTCCCACCAGATTCCTAGTAAATCATTTTGTATTTGTAAGCTTATTAACAAAAGGACAATTAAATGAAAAAAAGCTGTAATTAGTAAGACAAATACAACTGCTGTTACTGTGGCTGTTAACACACACTGAGGTTGTGTAATGAAGCTCTGTGGTTCACACCATGCATTCCCTTCACAGCACCATTTCCTATGCCGAGAGCGTCCCCATTCTGTAGTGATGGATCTGATTACGCGCACCAAAGACGCCGTGCGAGAGCTGGACAACCTGCAGTACAGGAAGATGAAGAAGATCCTGTTTCAGGAAACTCTCAATGGCCCCACACAGGAAGGAGGAGAGGAGGAAGAGGTACATCCAAAGGCTGGTCGAGCATTGTCTTTGATCCCTCTGTCCAGTTGAAGCCCAGTTTCTGCTCTTTTGTTATATTCTATACTGCAGAAAACAGGAAAAGATCATGACATCTTTTTTTTGTTTGTGTGTGTGTAGGAAACAGAGCAGTACCTCTTGCAGACGGGCACGGTGAACAGTATGGAGAGCTCTCAGTCTGTGCCCTCTATGTCCATCAGCGCCAGCTCCCAGAGCTCCTCAGTCAACAGCCTGGCCGATGGCTCCGACGACAGTGCTGAGATGGCCATGATGCAGGAGGGAGAGCAGACAGTCACGTCTAACAGCTCCATCATTCACCGCCCCACTGTATGTAGTCAACGATAGACAGTGCACAAGCTTCTGAAACAGCCTTTTCCTCGACTAATTCTTAATTGTTCATCCATGTGTCAGGCACGTGATAATATTTATGATGACCCATATCAGCCGGAGATGGAGTCTCCGCAGCAGCCATCTTCGGCCGCTCGGAGGAGGGTGCACCGAAACCGAGACCACTTCGCCACCATCCGCACAGCCTCTCTTGTAAGCTCCTAGTTGACCTGCAGCTCAGAGACCATTTTTTCTTTTATATCAGAAGTTAAGATCTTTCTTTCTTTCTTTCCAGGTGACACGTCAGATTCAGGAGCATGAACAGGGCTCAGCTCTGAGGGAGCAGATGTCTGGATACAAGCGCATGAGGAGGCAGCACCAGAAACAGCTGCTGGCTTTGGAGAACAAACTCAAGTCTGAAATGGACGAGCATCAGCTCAGACTGGACAAAGAGCTGGAGACCCAGAGAAACAACTTCAGCAGTGAGGCTGACAAGCTGAGTAAGAAACATCAGGCCATCCTGGAAAAAGAGGTGAGAAATGAGTACTAGAGACTAGATCTTTCACAATCCCTTGTTCTGTCATGTGCAAGGACGGGAATATCATATGCTTATGTTTTTATTGTAACATTATAAATATTTTCTTTTAGTTTTGATCAATTTATCACAGCCTTGTTTTTACCTGGTGATATATTTTCATACATTATCATATTTATCTTTTTTGTTTTTTGTTTTTTTTAGATTAAAGCTGCGCAGACAGAAGAGAAAAAATTTCAGCAGCACATATTGAACCAACAGAAGAAAGAACTCAACAGCCTCCTGGATTCCCAGAAACGCCAGTACAGGCAACGCAAGGAGCAGCTCAAGGAGGTGTGCTGTCAAAGACTCAACTCTCCTTATGTCTTCATGACTATGAATTCAGCATTACTTTACTTGATATAGCATTAAATAATAAAATAGTCAAACTCTTTGTCTTTTGACCATACGCATCGATACCACTACTTATCCATAACTTGATTTTGTCACTCAAATCCTTTACTATGGCAACAGGAGCTGAGTGAAAACCAGTCCACACCGAAGCGAGAGAAGCAGGAATGGTTGGTGAGGCAGAAAGAGTGTCTGCAGCAGATCCAGGCCGAGGAAGAGGCTTCGTTATTACGTCGACAGAGGCAGTATTACGAGCTACAGTGCCGACAATACAAGAGAAAGATGTTGCTGGCGCGGCACAATCTAGAGCAGGACCTGCTCAGAGAGGTTAGACAAACACATTTATGAGAACTTTTTTGCTTTCTACCTCACTTTTTGTCTAATCTCTTGCCATGTCTTTATTTGTCCCTGTAGGACTTGAATAAACGTCAGACTCAGAAGGATCTCGAGTGTGCTATGCTGTTGAGACATCACGAGTCCACTCAAGAGCTGGAGTTCAGGCAACTGGGGCTGGTGCAGCGCACTCGGGCAGACCTGATCCGAACACAACACCAGAGCGAACTGGCCAATCAGATGGAGTATAATAAGCGGCGCGAGCAGGAACTCCGTCAGAAACACGCTGTGGAGGTCCGCCAGCAACCCAAGAGTTTAAAGGTGAGGCGGTTTTTATTGTTTGTGTGGTGCACAAAAGAATTGGGCAAAATTGAGAGTTTATGACTATGAATGTGAATATCTTGTTGGATTTTAATTTGGAATAAATTGTAAAATGTGCAAGAACAGATTATTTCCTAATTATTTAATAGAACTTTGCCCGAAAAAGCATTTAATGCATTTCAATGCATCCTGTTATATAATTAAAGACTGAATTGGAATTTAAAAAGCATTCTAAATTCAATTTTTAGTGCTGCTATGCAACTCTGTTCGCTGACTGAGTTGTTTGGCAGTTGCAAGGGTGAGATACCGCAAAAAAAACAAAAAATTGGTTAAACATCTAAATGACACTTATTCAAGCATTTCAGGGATGAATACACACCAGAGGAATTGAAGACATTTGTTTAATTAAATGTCAAGTGCTCAAGCATGTTTCTTGCACATTGTTTTTTCAGACGAAAGAGCTCCAAATCAAACGTCAGTTCCAAGACACCTGTAAGATTCAGACACGACAATACAAAGCCTTGCGCAACCACCTGCTGGAGACCACACCCAAATCAGAGCATAAAACCGTGCTGAAGAGACTCAAAGAGGAGCAAACACGTAAACTGGCAATCTTGGCCGAGCAGTACGACCATTCCATCAAAGACATGCTGTCCACACAGGCTGTGAGTAAGGCAAGGAGAGACCTTCTTTAATCTTTTGTTTCACGTTTAGTGGTACACAATTACAGAATGATGATAATCTCACAATAAACCAGTCAAGATTTTTTTTCCCCATATCCTCAATGGATTAATGTAATGCTGTTTTTAACAGTAATATAGTATAATATAAAGGCAGTAATTAAGTGCATTTAGTAATGTGTCTTTTTCATATAATTTATTTTTATAAGAAAAAATGTGCTTCATTTTCTTTTAACAAAATAAAATCTTTTTATTTTGAAGTAAAATTTTCTTGACAGGTTTATTTATGAGGTTTTGCCACTTAATCCACAGTTCCTGTACCACACTGGACCTAAATCTCTTGATTGGCTGCTTCTCTACTGATTTCCTGCCTTTTTTGTTTACCCAACAGTTGCGATTGGATGAGACTCAGGAGGATGAGTACCGAGCGCTGCGCATGCAGCTGCAGCAGGAATTGGAGCTGCTGAACGCATATCAGAGCAAAATAAAGATGCACACAGACACACAACACGAGAGAGAGGTCAAAGACCTGGAGCAGAGGGTGTCTATACGGAGAGCTCTCCTTGAGCAGAGGGTAAGAGAGAGAAATGGGTTACATTATTGCTGATTTAATTGGTTATGATGGCTCTTTTTGAAAACCTATAGGCTGCCTTAAAGTGATAGTACACTCAAAAATTATAATTCTGTCATTTAATCAGTGGTGTTTCAAATCTGTACAAATTAGTTTGAAGAATATTGGTAACCAAACCATTTCTGGTCCCCATCGACTTCCATAGCATTTTATTTTCATATTATAGAAGTCAGTGGGTACCAGAAACCAGTTACCCATGTTCTTCAAAGCGTCTTAAATGTTCATTAGAAGAACTTGAAGGTGAGTACATAATGACAGAATTATTGTTTCTATAAGATGACACTATGTATTGTAATAAGTATCAAATACTATTTTTCTTTCTGTCACTCTTTTGCCTCTCTTCAGATCGAGGAGGAGATGTTGTCCCTTCAGAATGAGCGCTCTGAGCGAATCAGGGCTCTGCTCGAACACCAAGCTCGAGAAATTGAGTCCTTCGACTCTGAAAGTATGCGCCTGGGCTTTAGTAACATGGCTTTGAGCGGCATCCCTGCTGAGGCTTACAATCAGGGTTACCCCAACCCTCCCTCATCCGGACCCGGGGGCTGGCCATCGCGTCCCGTTCCCCGCTCAGGCAGCCAGTGGAGCCACGGCATCCAAAACTCAGCGGCGCCACCATCTTGGCGCAGTCAAAACAGTACAGCCGGCTTCAGCCAAGGAGAGCAGATTTCCATCCGAGAGAGAGATCGAGAGAGGGATTTGGACGGCATGGGTGCCCGTGGCTTTCCAAGCTCTCGCTCCTCCGCCTCATCAGCATCGTCCTCACACCATCACCTGCGTTACATTCCGCAGCAGTACCACCACCAGAGCACACCACACCTGTACCGCGACAGCCGAGAGAGGGAGTGGGGAGGAGGCAGCGGAGGCGGAGGAGGCCACCACCACTCCTCTTCATCCTCCTCTCACGGTCACTCGCATCACATTTCGTCCCATGCCTCTTCGCAGTCCCTTGCTCTCCTCCCTCCACCACCTCCTCCTCCGCCCATCTCCTTTTCCTCATCTTCCCCTCCATCCTCCTCCTCCTCTTCTTCCTCTCAGAGTGGCTACGGAGGAAGGGGCGAGAGCTTGGCTGTGAGGGGCCCCAGCCTGATGGCTCTGAGAAACAGTCCAGGGCCACTTCGGAGAACAGCCTCGGGCGGAGGTGCCGGTGGGTCGGGCGCAGATGGAGGTTTGAGCCGAAGTACATCGGTGACTTCACACATCTCCAACGGATCCCACCTCTCCTACTCGTAGGAGGTCAGAGAGGAAGTTCAGGTTTTGGGGAAAAAAAGGCCTTCACCTAACTCATTTAGGAGTCCAACTTGGAGGTGGAGTGGAGAAACAGTATTTAGATGGGCACACCTTTACTTAAAAGAAGATAGATCTCAGGGTTTTGGGATTCGGGAGGGCTCAGGGTTTAGATCAGGAACAGGAAAGACAAGAGATGTACTGTAACTGGAGCAGAAAGCTATGCTGTTGAGTGCGTAGGAGGAAAGAGATGAAAATAACATAAGTGGTGCCAATACTGTAGATTGGGCTCATCCTCAGCCGGTTCATTTTAGTTTAGTTTTATTTTTAAACCATCAGACAGAACCATTGAATTCTGCTCTTTCATGTCCAGGTTTTTTTTTTGCACATCTAAAGGTTTAAGATTTGAACATTAAAAGACTTTTCGAAGATATTATTTTATGCCTAATCCTGGATCATATTAAGCTGAGTTCGTTTAGTGCAATTCAATTAAAGACCCTTTTTTGTTAAAGGAATAGTTTGCCAAAAATGATAAATCTGTCATTTATCTCATTCTCATGTTGTTTCAAGCCCTAAATGTTGTTTTAATTTTTTAATCGAACACAAAATGCGAAATTTTAAATTTTGTCAAGATAAAAAAAAGGAACAAAAACCACCATAGAAGTAGTTCACTGCACTTTTGTGCGATATTCAATTTAGTTTGAGCAGACTAAAATTTAGGTCTGAAAATTCATTACAATGAGTACATCCATGCATTAATCCTTTTGCAGAACCAAACATGCACCTTGTTTTTTTGGAGCTGTGAATCTACATTATATGGAAAAGAGCTGCATTAAAGAGGTTTTTAATCGTTTTTTCATTTGCATGTCATTCCAAAATGTTTGACTTTTCTTTCCGTGGAACATAGAAGATGCTAACCAAAAAAAATCTTCTATTGTGTTCCACTGAAGAACAAAGTCTGTAGGTTTAAAATGACAGTGTTTTCACTTTTAGGTGAGCTCTCCTTCTTTTGTGTTTCATATAAGAAATAACAGCATACAGGTTGGAAATGACATCAGGGTGGGTGTACAATGGCAGAATTATTCATTGACTCTGTCTGATGAGTGTAACTTGATTTTGAGCCAGAGGATGCCGAGTCCTGCTAATGTCAGTTTTACTGCTAACAGGAGCAGAGCAAGCAAGTCGGATGCAATAGAAGGTGCTGTAGCATGTTTCAGGGAGAAGAGGCGTAAACTGAGGAACTAAAAGGGTGATTAAACTGAATTTTGTGTAATTATGTAGATAGCACTAAAACAATACTAAAAAAACATCTATCAGTGATGGTTTTTAAACTGTACATTTGTATTTGAGTCAAGGACAGAAGGCAGTTTTGTTTTTATTTTAAAACGATTTTTTGTACCCTGTATTTTTTTTATTTAATTTTTTTTAAATGATGCCACATGTCATACTGCCATCTAGAGGCTCAGCTGACCTAAAGCAACTCCGCCCACTGTCCTTATAAGGGCAAGCTGCCATTTAAGTTGTTGGTTTTAACTGGGCTGTAATTCAGTGTCTGTTTTTTTTTTTTTGTTCGTTTTTTTTGCGTAGGCATGGTAAGCTTCCTTTTAAAAGAGATTGAAACTGGCTGGGTTAATAGCCATTTCCTTGACTGTGTAAATATGATGTACATGTCCAAAAAAAAGGGTTGGGTTACAAGTTTCCGTGCATGAGACTGATGTACAGAGACCATTTGTATACAAACATACACAACAGACGTTTCTATATGACTTTGAGTATATATGTGTATAATACATCACCTGTCAAAGGTTTGACCGCAAAAGTCGTAAGATTGTTTCCTGTTCAACACTTTTTACCTATATTGTACTTATACAACATGTGTATATACAAGCACTAACTCTTATATAGGGTAATAATAGTTTTGCTATGTGAATTGGGAAGTGAGATGGAAAAAATAGAAACTGTCATTATTATTACACCTACTACTGCCGCTGTAATATTTGTGTTGTACACTAATTTTTCTTTGTACAATTTTTTTTCTTTTTTTACTTTTAATTTTTATTTTTTATCAATGCTTACCACTAGGTGGGATGTGTTGGCAGTGTCACAGTAAGAATTTTAAGTCTCTACGTTTTAGATTTAAAAACAAAAAGGACTACCTATCCCAGCATTCCTTGTTACATCTCAGGGTAGGAGTCTATCGTGCAGTGCGTTGTCTGGAAAGTAGTATTTTAGAGCCAGTATTAAACTTGTACAGAACATTTTTAGCTGTATAGAACATTTCTAGACAACTGTAAAGTGTCTCAAACACCCCCGTTCGATCCAGCAGGTCACTTCATTTTTTTTTGTTTTGTTTTTCTGGAATGCATACCTTCTTTTTTTTTTTGCGCATTTTACATTTTCTGCATAAAACGGACAAAAGGCATCAAAAACTGTTTGGATCGACAACCAAAATCTCCAGCAAACCCGTCAGAACGTGGTGAAAGGCGAAGCTCGATTTTTGCCAGTAATGTTGCATTTTTCCTTCGGGAATAGCGAAATCTTTTGTGCTCCCACACTGCCAGCTCTCTATAGACACCAGCGATCACTCGGACTCTCCCTTCTCTCTCCTGAACCGAGGAGACGTGCAGTACCTCACTCCCCTGTGCCTGGCCAATCACCCCTTACTCCATTTTCAGTGTTCATTCCCCAACACCTTTTCCTCCCAGCAACGCATTCCCTTATTTCTTTCCTTACTAAACTCTATGGACCGAAGCGGAGGGGGAAAAAATTCCTCTGTAGCTCTGGGCTACCATGTAATGTGTTTACAGCAACACATGCTGGATTCTTATTAGTGTATCCTCTCGAGGGGGTGTTTCAGTATCTGGTGGTAGGAAACTTAAGGTTAAATGTATGAAATTGCTGTCTTCATCCTGCAGTGTTTGAAGAACTGGAGCTGCGGGTGTCTGGAAGAGTGTGTGTAGCCTGTGCCGAAGCGTATAGCAAAAATGGGATGTTTGAAAGGGCGGCGGAGAGCTTGGTTGTTCGGGGAGCTCAGAAAAATAGGCCAAATTACGTTCAGGTGAAATGACTACAGGAGAACTCTTTAACACATGAGCTATAGAACTTGTACAGAAAATGATTAACAAGTCATTAAAAAGGATACAAAGAAAATGAGTTTCCCTGTGTGGTCTGTCTGGACTAATGCACATTTTGTTTTCAGCATGCTTTCTGTACGGTGAGAGTGTGCATTGAAGGTAGAGGAAAGAAAAAGATAGTTTCCATAGAGACGTAGGCAGTACTGAATCAGAATTACTGGTTGCTTACAAAAAAGCACATGTTGGTTCTGGTGTAGGGCTATTTTTAGTCCTAGTCACAAAATGATTCCATATATTTACAGGATATTTTGCTGTTGCATTCTGTACATTTGCTTCACTCTGCAATGTTCTTGTTTTAATATCAGGTTGGAACATCGACATGGCTTAAAAGACTTAAGAGGCTCTTTTTAGTTTTTTAATGTGCCTTTTTATGTAATTTTATGAACATAACTAACGTTCCCACTATTTTTAATGGAGATTTTTGTGTTTAACTGGACTTCATAAAAGAATTAATAGAAAATGATTGACCTGATAACTTACCTTGCATAAGTTCTTATACTGAGCTTTTTATTTTATAACTTAAATGACCTTCCCAGAATGTTTAGTATTTTATGTAAAAACAATACATATAACAAATTTTTTTAGTTGCAAAATGTTTCTACAAAAAATATTTTGTAGAATTACATAATTACACTGACATTATCTTTTTTATTATTATTAAATGGACGACATTAAAAAAAAAAACTTGATCTTAATTGGTCTAAATGAAATCTATTAAAAGGAAAGTGGGGTATGCACATTGAATCAAAATAGACCACTTGGTAAAAAAACTGACCCGTGTTCATATTTATTTACCGCTGATGACCTGTATATTACCCTTTAAATATGAAGATTTTTGTAATCCAGAATTACAATTTGAAGCTTCTGTAACTTGTTGACCAATAAAACCATTGCTAATTGACGTTGCATGCACAGATGGTGGATAGCAGTCAAAGTAGTAAAATAGCCTATTGTGCAAATCTATGAGGGGAGCGGGAACTTTGTTTTACTGAATATATATGTTAATATATTCAGTAAGATAACTAATGGCTACTAATGTCTGTGTTGAGATGACCCCCGCGCTGTCACAGTGCTGTCAGTGACACACAGCTGATCTAGGGTCAGCGTGGCATGTGACGCGTTCAGTGACACACCGAGCGCGTGCCAATTAAAGGGGAGGATTCCTCTGACAGCTTGCGCGCGCGCGCACAGGAAGCGTGACGTCACGCACAGCGCCAGTCCTCCAGCAGTAGACTGAGGGGTTTGAAGAGGGAAATAGAAACACAGAAAGCTACAAGAGACATTTTATCCGTCCGTACAGAAACGCTCGTTAGCATGGCTGAAGAAAACATCTTCCTGTTCGTCCCGAATTTGATCGGTGAGTGTCAGCAGAGCGACTTAATGTTCACTAACGACCGTTAGCGAGAGACCTGCGCACGTTTAACCGCCTCTCTCTGACAGATAATGGAGATTTCGTTTTAAATCTGTGTTTAAAGATCAAAAAGGTGTTTAGGTTCAAAATTCTAGCTTACGGTTTTTATAATTTTTGTATTTTATTTAATTTTTTTTACTTAATGTAGTAATGTTTAATGAAATGATCAGAGACTTCTCTACATGCAGGACTTGTCACATCATTAATTCAACTTAAACTTCGCCCCTTCATGTAACTTATATTTTCACCTGCCTTAACTTTTTAGTGCAACACACACATCAAAATCTAATCAAAAAACCTAATTAACAATTAGTTCTCATGTTTTATAAATCATTTCCTTGTTTTGTTTTACTCAGGGCCTCAAATTAAGAATTTGCCACAACATTCATTTGTCCCCTCTTTTTAGTAAATACACACATGCATTAATTTGTTCCCTTGTTTTATTAAATATACCTT
>JAUMHR010000045.1:14213977-14224510 GCA_032361145.1 Enteromius fasciolatus
TTGCCCGTGTGATTTCACATCCCATTGTCGTTACTGTTAAATACAGCATAGTGTGTTTCTTGAGTCCAGGACAAATAGACTACACCTGTGTATGAATACCATCTCTGTTTTTCTCTTTCTTAGTGAAGCCCATGACTCGACCAGCCCGACCTGCACACATCTGCTCCATTTGTAACAAGCAGTTTAAGAACAGTTACAACCTGCGCCGTCATCAGTCTGTCCATACTGGAGTGAAGATGAAGGACAGAGCCGCTAGAGAGAAAATAGACGGAAACAAGGCCGGAGCTCGATTGGAGAGGCAGACCATCCCTCTTTCTCTCCTCCAGCTTTCTATACCTGCCTCCATACCCACGGCGGTTGACCCCATGACCCAGCCTTCCCCGCTCTGCAATCAGCAGGTAGAGACAGTGGCTGTCTCTATCGCCCCGGCAACGGTTGCCATGACAGTGAACCAGCCCCTCCCTACTGCAGTGGTGGTTACTGGGACAATGCTTCAGGTCGGGTTGTTTGTGTCTTTGGTTAATGCTTTGCATACCTTTGCTTCACTTGTTCTTGCTTTGACCTTTCCATTCATTATTGTATCTTTAAATTTAACATTAATGAGCATAAAGGACTTCTTAAAAAAAAAACAATAATCTTTCTGATCTCTGACTTTCGAATGGTAGTGTACACACACACACACACACACACACACACAAATGTTTAGTTGAAAGCAGGTGCTTAACCATCAGCTAAAGTTTTTTCATTGCATCAGTCTAATTACAGTTTAAAATCTTGATTTGTTATGTCTTTAGTAATTCAAATGTAGTAAACAGTTTAATATAATATTTAATTTTTTTTAAATCATAGGAATACATATATAGATTACATATATAGATTATTTTTTATATTATTCATAAAATAATAATAATAATAATAATACAAACACTGCCAGACTGAGTAAAAAGGTTGCAGATTTAAATAAAGCTGACTATCTCTAGTTGTGACTATGATATTTGTGATATTTCCTAAAAATACTGCATGGTAATTTTTCTGTACAGTATCTAAAGGCTGCAATACACACAACCTTTGCCCCTGATTTACAGTCTAAAGCAGTCAGAGCCGGTCTGCAGAATTTGGGCAGAAGAAGTTGAAGTCGTAGAAGGACACACACTCTTTTATCTTCAGACTTCCAGTTGGAGAATATCAAACATGTTTGATATTTTTAGATGTTTTTATAACACACTGTTTCAATTTGCAAATGTAATCTCCTAGCAACCTGATGCATGTTTCTCTGTGAGTTTGTTGTGCTTGTAATGATTTGAATCAGCCTTTGCCTGTTGTTTTCAAATCTCTTCAGATCTTAAAATCTATGTAGTGTATTCCATCCTTTCTGATTAAATAGCGGATTAGGTTTGTCAAAACAAAAAACCCCTCACAGCTCCCACAACACCAAATACATGATATATGTGTGATTTTAAAACCGTAATGGGACACCAGATTTACAGAAAGTGTCATTTACATAATTTCATGATTATTTCTCCATATGCCTGCTGTCCCATAATCAACCAAAGTAGTCGGTTTCAAATCATCTAATTCCCAAGACTCTGCAAAAATCAGGCTAACAGCAGTTGTGTAACATGGTCTCGCACCTGCTCTCAGTCAGTTGGTTAGTAGGTCAGCAAACAATGAACTTGTTTTAGTCAAAAGACACTGAAATATTTGCTTTTTATGTGGCACTAATGACAAAAACGATCTGTTTTATTGTTTTTCAGGCTGCACCAAATACCAACCTCAACGATACCCTAAATAATCCCACCCCAATCCAAATATCTATCCCAATAACCAACCCGTTACCCATCAACCCGACTCCCCACCCGAATCCTAATCCCAACCCCAACCCTAACCCCAATCCGGTCAGAAAGAACCATGCATGTGAGGCGTGCGGGAAAGCATTTAGGGACGTGTACCATCTCAACCGCCATCGCTTGTCCCATTCGGATGAGAAGCCTTACTCCTGTCCAATCTGCCAGCAGCGGTTTAAGAGAAAGGATCGGATGAGTTATCATGTTCGCTCGCACCAGGGAGGAGTGGAGAAACCCTATGTGTGTCCGCACTGCGCCAAGGGCTTCTCGCGGTGAGAGATGAACCTCTGCACACCTGTTCACACGAAATAGTCGCATAAACACCATGAGTGCACTGAGACTTGGAGGACATGAATTTTGAATGATTTCTTTCTATAAACACATGCATGCTTGGTATAAACAAGAACAAGCTGTTTATCAGGCCGATTCACAGCAGGTTTCCACAGTGAGCATTATACTGTACGATGGTGGAGGCCTGAATGTTGTCATTTCACTAAAAGCTGTAGAGAGATGCCCTAATTGCTAATTTGAGACTGGAAATGGGTTAGATGAGGAATAAATGACCTTCTGTCTGTATTTATCTATGTCATATATTTAGACACATCTACATCCATATAGAGTCCAGTCAAGCTGGTAGTAACTTATTTTTGGGCTTCTGCGGTTTTTAAAGGAGCCTTGATGCCACAGTCAGAGGCGGATCTGTGTTGGTCCTTCTTTAGGTGGTGTACAGATAAGAAATGCACAAGGGCCTCTACTAATTATTGTGTTTGTTGATTGAGCCCTCTCTCTGTCTTCTCCAGGCCTGACCATCTTAACAGTCATGTGCGACAGGTGCACTCCACAGAGAGACCCTTCAAATGTCCGGTAATCATACTCTTCTAGTCTCTCTGTAAACCCTTTCCTTACTTTTCTTTATCAGTCATGTACATTTTTCCTGCATGCTCTGTGTGATTTGATGGGTCATTGATTGCCATTAGAAATAATTTGGCCTTGTCTCTTAGAATGCAAAAACCAAGGCAAAGCATTCGTTATAATCATTTAGACTTCAAAGCCCAAATATAAAACATTTTTGTCAAAAAATGAAACATGTAGATGCTTTAAAAACCAAAAATATTTTTTATTCTCAATCCATTAGTTTTTATTATCTTTGTGGCCATCTGTTAGAAATTCTACTTGAACAAATATACATGATTTAAAATTGCAGTCTTAGAAAAAGAACAAAATTGTTTTTATATATTAATGCTTTTACTACAGTATGCATACTACTGTTCAAGTAGTACCATTGGGCTAAGTAAGATTTTTAAGAAGAAATGATTATTATATTTATTATTATATTTTAACTTTTATTAATCGTGGATACATTAACTTTCTATTCATCATCGAATATGAGGCATTAAATCAGTATATTAGAAAACGATAAGAGATCTTACCAACCCCAAAGCTTTGAACGCTAATCTGTTTTCCTTTGTCTTTACTGACCCATGTACGAATAAGATTATATTCTATGATAATAACAATCATATTTTTTTTTTATGTGTTTTATTGTTAGTTAGCTTTATTTATTTTTTGTTATTTTTTAACCTAGTAAAAATAACCTAACTATAGTTTGGTTGGGATTAATCAGAATGCACAGCAGAAAAAAGTGATCTGTTTTTGGAAATTAACATATAATTCTGCATTGTGTGTTTTGGCCCTTTATTAAACCTTTGTTACAGTAAACGATGTATGCTTTTGTATGTGTGGTGATGTACGTGTATGTGGGCTGCAGTCGTATGTGTCTGGCGGTGTGTGAGACGAGAATGAGTCATAATGTGCGTGATGAAGGCAGATCGGAAAACCAAAGAGAATGTTTGATGAAGCGTGTTGTTTGTTTGTGCAGACATGCGAATCCGCATTCGCTACGAAAGACCGGTTACGGGCTCATATGATCAGACACGAGGACAAGGTTCCCTGCCACATCTGTGGCAAACTTCTCTCCCCTGCTTACATCACAGATCACATGAGGGTCCATAACCAATCACAGCATCACGTCTGTCACCTCTGCAACCGCAGTGAGCATCATTATTTCATTTGTGGTTTGAGAAGCAGCATCTACCCTTTTTGAATCTGGCTGCATTGGTTTGATCAGTTTAGCAAAAATGGTAATATTGTGAAATATAATAATAATTTAAAGGGGTTATATGATATTGCTAAAAAGAACATTATTTTGTGTATTTGGTGTAATGCAATGTGTTTATGGGATTTTGCATTATTGGTTCTCATCTAAGCCCCGTCTCCTGAAAAGGATTGATTTTTACAAAGCTCATCTTTCAGACAAGAGAGGTATGCTCTGATTGGCCAGCTATCCAGTGCATTGTGATTGGCCGAATACTTCAAGCGTGTGACCGAAATGTTACACCCCTTACAAATACAAATAAATACAACTTAATCGCTGATTTCTAGTTGTGTCTTCTTTTGGAAGCACAAAGTAAGTAGTTTCACTTTCACAATGAAACACATTTCTCCAGAACATGGCACCTGCAGCAACACTACAGCTAGAATAATAATTTCATCTTTGTTCTTTGCATAAACATTTGGGTGGTGTTATGAAAATAAACCAACTCTGTGACGTAGAAAGGGGGGCATAAACTGCATCATATGACCCCTTTAAAATAACTTTTTTATATTTAAATTTATTTTACAATGCAGTTTATTCCTGTGACAGAAAGCTGAATTTTCAGCAGCATTTCTCCAGTCTTCAGTGTCATATGATTCTTAGAATTCATTCTAATATGATGATTTGCTGCTCAAGAAACAACTATTATTGGGAAGCCATTATTGCCAACAGTTGCAAACATATATAAAGTATATATATATATATACCTGTTGTTCAGTTTTAAATTTAGGATTTTTACAGTGTATCATGTTAGAAAGTTCCCTGTATAATTTACAGCACTAGGAAAGGGACATAAAAAAAAGTCATAAAATCTATTGTTTTTCATCCTAGGTTTCACCACGCTGACTTACCTGCGTGTACACGCTCAGAAGCACCATGGGCAAGAGTGGAAGGACAGCGGGGTGGGCCGTGGCTCAGGCCCAGGCGGGGTGCTGTTATGCCAGCTGTGCGGGGTACACTGTAAGACACCCACACAGCTGCAGGGTCACATGGCCACGCACGCCAACCAGACGGACCCCAATGTCCCATGCCCCATCAGCAGCAGCAGCTCAGTGGCCACAGTGGGCATAGCCACTCCTGTCTCCAGCCCGCCGGTCACCGTGGGACTGCTGGTGACTGACTGCTCCAGCATTGTTCCTCAGAGCCACAGCTAGTCAACAGCACGTCACGGGGAGGGAGGGAAGGATCGGGGTAATGGGTGGGAGGGGAGAGAAATCTAAGAGAATGGACCCAAACTGGACAGGTGAGCAAAGAAGAAACACATTTTGAGAACACATTTTGCTGCCACGGAATTGAATATAACATATTTTTAAGCCATTTTAATTTGCCCATGAACTGGTTTAATTAATTTATTAAGTGGTTCATTTGTATTATCATTCAGAAATTTTGTCATGGTTTCACAAACGGGGCTTAGCTTAAGCCAGGACTAAGCATTAGTTTAATTAAGATATTTAAGCAACTTTTACAAAAATGCCTCATAAGAAAATATTACAGGTGAGCATCTTAACACAGAACAATGACACTGACATGTTTTAAGATATGTCAGAGCAAGATATTTCCATCTGAGACAGCTCAAACATGCAATTTAGTCTGGGACTAGTTTAAACCTCGTCTGTGAAACTGGGGGATAATATCATAAATCCCCTTGTGGCATTTTACATGCAATACCATTCAAAAAGTTAAAGTTTATAAGATTTATGACGTTTTTAAAAGAACTCTTATGTTCACCAAGGATGCAGTTGTTTGATACATCATAAAAATATTGTAGGCCTAATTGTAAAATATTAGTACAATTAACATTATCTTTTATTTTGGTTAAGTTTTAGTATTTGATTTATTGTTGTTATGGTTACTATTCTTATTATCAAAGTTAAAACATTTCTGCTTTATATTTTTTGTGGAGCATGCAATGCATTATTTTTTCAGGGTTCTTTGGTAATCAGGTTCTCAAGAGCAGCACTTATGCATCCTTGCTGAATAAAAGCAATCATTTCTTTTAGGGGGGAAAAAAACTTACTGACCCGAGACTTTTAAATGGTAGAGTAAAATGTTTTAAGAAAAATACAGTGAAATATGTTGCATAAGTAAATATTACTGCTTTATTGGTGTTTTATTTTACTGGTGCATTTAAATTTTTAAAAAATATGTAATTTTTAAAATATTTAAAATATTTTTTCCTTGTCTTTCATTTCAACTGTAAAACTATTATATGAAAAACTATTGTAAATCTGCTTGATAACAATGTGCATAATTTAAATATACAGAATTATATTTTATGTGATTGTATGTGTATATATATATATACATACATACATACATGTTCAAAGCTATATTGTTCATTTTATTAATAGTACTCAGTCCTATTGTTAAGTAATAATATGTTTTTGTAATGGCTTTGTCTATCTTGTAGGTTACCAATCAAACCCAACAATGTTTTCTCAATCCAGGCTGCCATGGAAATGCCAACACAAAGATTCCCATGTAAACCTACCCATTACCCCACCTCTCATATCCACCTCCAATCTTGCTGGGACCGAACAAAAACTGAACGACTCTCCTCAAAATAAATGTGACTTTTGAATGAACTCAAGAAATATCACCCTGCTTCACACTCACTTTTATGTGCTGGCAGAGCAGCAAGTCTCCCCGGATTGCGTTCCCCCTCATACGCTTTGATCTGGTCTGATGGATACAGACTTGAAGTGTTTAGAAGAAGAGCCTTGGAAGATGTGATGGACGACTGGTTTGGGTGTCAGTACATTTCCTTGCAGAGTCCCATTGGAGAGATCACTGGTTTTAAATGTAGGCTGTTATTAAGTTCTGTCCCAGTTTATTATAAAAAAAAAAATCCAGTGTTGAGGAATGTAGAACACTAAGAAGAATTGACACATGATGCCTCCCAACCTTTCCTTATATAATAATGGATCATAGCTACATGATCTTGAAGTCCAGGTGAGATATGTTTTATAAATGAATTTACTCTGTTGTAAGAGATCAATCCATCATAAATGATCTTGACATAAATGACACCTCCACCGAACTTGAACATTCGAGGAGAGGAAATATAGTGCCATTTCCTCATTAATCCCTGCAAAGGATTGTAAAAGGGTTTAAAGATGGTCACAAGGACAAAATATTTATATTTGTAACGTACGTAGTGTGTGAGTACTAAAAAAAGCATCTATTGTTCAATTCCTCCTTTGATATTTTTCTCATTAATCTTGATTTTTCTTATTTTCATTAAAGATGTTAAACAGATGTAATAATGTTGGTTATGTTGCATAAGATCTGTAACCTACGTTTCCAGTTCTGTTTGTGTTGATGCTTGTTTAACGCCAATGTGTTGGTGTCGCTGTGCTCTTATCCTAAATAATCTGTATTATGAACATGCACCTAATTATACGGCATTTAACTAACTGCTGTCTCACTTGCTTTATATATATATCGTGTATATGTGAAGTTTATATGTGTGCTTTTCTGCAGCTTGTATTTACACAATGTTTTTAGAAATAGTGTTAGAAATTGAAAAGCGATTATTTTAAAAGAAAGGGTTAACACTTTTTTGTAAATATATTACGTGTAATGATGCATTTATCACAAATCCTACTTTTTTAAATTCAAATAAATATTTAAAAGATGTTTTAGTTAAACTTTTTTTATTGTAAATTTATTTAAATATTGAATGTTACATACAAAACTACAAAACAAATACATATACAGTAAAAAAAAAAAAAATATATATATATATATACAGTATTGTGCAAAAGTCTCAGGTCACTAGTATTTTCACCAATAGAAAATTTTAAGTGGGTTATTTATTTCTATCTTCTGCAGTAGCGTCAGTTGGAAATATGAGTTTAGATTCTGTTATTTATTATTAATAATTTATATTAAAAATATTATTTTTGTCATTAATTGTAATAATGCAGTGAGATTATTGTCTGACAACAGCCAGCGCTCCACAGATCTGATCTGATCATCATCAGTCTGTCTGGAATGACAAGAAGTAACAGAACAAACTGAGACAGACTCAATCCAGAAGAACTGTGGCAACATCTCCAAGATAAAGAAAAAGACCTACCTGGAAAGCTACAGTACAGCTCAAAGTTTTAAAAACTTTTGTAAAAATGCTGTAAAATGAGGATGCTTTCAGAAAAAAATTGCCATAAATAGATTTAATTTATCAATTAACCTCCATTAACTAAATCAAATAAATATTTGTTATTACAGCTTTTGGTAAAACAGCTTCCGTTCCGAGGTACACTAGCCCATAGTTTTTCAGGTAGCTTTCCAGGTCATTATATTTCAAGGACTCAATCTCGGGACACCCGAAGTGCAATGGCCATCTTCAAGCAACAGCTATTCCACACTTGACCCTCTAAAACTAAATTTACTTTTATTCCATCTACTTTTTCTTATTTGTAAAAGAAAACCCTCTAACACTTGCATTCTTTTTTGTAACTATTCTACTTATTTTCTTTTTATCACATAAAAAAAAAAACTTGTTGCATGTATTGCATTACACTTCGACAGGGACTTGTCAGCACTTTTACATTTGCTCATTTGTTGGTTTGATTTCTTCTATTGTTCTCATTTGAACTTATGTAATTTATTGTAGAATATATATATATATATATATACTCTATATGTGTGTGTGTGTGTGTGTATGTACATCCATGTTATAGACAAATATAGGCTATGGGACCATGTTGCAAGTATTGTTTCACTTTCAGCTTTTACACAACTTCTAGTTTTAACTGCATTCGTCAAGCTAAACCTTTCAAACCTGTTAAAAAAATCAATACAGTACCATCACTAAAAATAATTGTGCATCACACAATGTTATACTCTTATATTACAGTAAACCTCTTAAAACTAATATTTCCCTTTTAAAGACAAAGGTGTAAGGGTTCTGTCATGTGTACCCTATTCCTGTAAAGCACGGCGAGTGTGTAATTAGCACAAGACAGTGAACGGTTAAACCGCGTCCCTCGCATTGTTTACACCGGTGGTCCTCCCCTCCCCCACGCTCTCATCCCTCCTTTCTTTCACTCCATCCCCCTCTTCCAACTCCTCCTTCTTCCTCTCCACCGCTATTTCCAACAGCTGATTTCTAGATCAGAGAGAGAGCAACACGGCGAGACAGTTCAGGTTCCGAGCCGGCTGCAGCAGAAAGATTTAAAGCGAGCAGAAATGCGGGGAGAGCGCTGCGATCCGCCAGCGTCCGTCATGAAGATCTGAGCTCCGCCGCCGCTGCCAGCAGCTCCGAGAGGTTAGCCGCTGAGCTAAAGCTAACTTTACAAACATCTGCAGCCAATAAACCGACATTATCGGCCTTTACCACGAGTTACAGCGCAAATGTTATTTTCCGTTTGCATTATATTGGGTTATATTCACTTTATGTTGTTATTTTGGCTCGGAAATGGGCCGCTTGTGCATATAAACATCATATATAGGTCACGGAGCAGATTAATTAGCTAGCTAGCCGAAGGTAACAGCTGGCGAGCTCGCGTTAGCTAACGTACATAATTATTAAGAGTTAACCGGCTTGAAATTCTATTAAACTAAACAAGATATGTAGAGGATTGAGATATAGGGTGCTATAGTACGCGGAAGAGCGTATATTAGTTTGGATATCAACGTTGTAACGAGTTGTGTCGTTGAAGGGTAGCTTGTTAGCTTGGGTTTATAGAGGAAAGAGCAGCCTGCGAACAAAGATGAGGAACAAAACTGATGTAAACTTTCCAGACGTTTTGCAAGCACAAGCTTTTGCAGGTTATTCACACACTGATATTACAGAGAAACGTGCAAACGTGCTGTCAGATCACCGACCGAGCACATGATTAAAGTACATCAACCTTTGGCATGCATTTGCTCTAGTAATGTCTCTGGGTAAGCTGCAATGTTGCAATGCGGCTGCAGGAAGTGAACACTGGCTCAACAACTTGTTTGTGTTTCCTAATGTTTACATGTATGTTTAGGTTTAATATTTTATTTGTTTAAGCCTAATTTGTTTGCACTGGTTAAGTGTCGAGGAAGTCAACAGTAGTCAATAGTGCTATCACGACTATTTAGACACAGTTTATATAACGTGTCAAATTTAAAGCGAATACAATTTTTAAACCCCCCAGAAAGACAAAAGCTATTTCTACCCAGTATTGTAAAGCTAGCAAAAATAAAAGGAATATTTCAAAGTGAAGTGTCATTTTACATGCATATTCAGATTTGAAGTTTGGTTATGACACTTAAGAACTGATGAATGGCATTTAACTGAGATTCATTGGTTTCAGTTGTTTAGTGGATACTGCCCGTTTTGTTTTGTGCGCCGTGAAGTTTTAGTGGGAATTTTTGTGTGAAGCTGCTTTGGCACTTATTATTTTATTAAGAATGTCCTGGTTTGCATCCAGGGTCCAGAATTAACACTTTTCCAAGCGCCAAATACAAGTGAAAATTAGCTTTGGCTAGAAAATTTGCCAGGATTTTATGTCTGTTTTGTCTCATAATTTAGAAATGTATGTTTTTAGATACTTTTGG
>JAUMHR010000045.1:14224610-14243231 GCA_032361145.1 Enteromius fasciolatus
TTGGCTAGAAAATTTGCCAGGATTTTATGTCTGTTTTGTCTCATAATTTAGAAATGTATGTTTTTAGATACTTTTGGTAATCAATTGAAAGGGATAGTTCACATAAAGGGAAAACTGTCATACCTGCCTCCATGTCACTTCAGATCTGCATGCTTTACTTTTTTTTTTGTGTGTGGAAAACTATTTAATGTAGCCTATATTTTACATTGTTGTTTTGATTCCCATTGACTACAATTGTACGAACAAAAATAGCATAAAAATCAATGAGAACGGGATGTGTCTGGTTATCCGCATTCTTCAGGTGCTGATAGAATTGTCATTTGTTTTTGTGGGTCGCTTTAATCAATCTTCCTGTGTTTATCGTGTAGGATGGCTTTCCATGGATCCTCTCGGCCAACAGTGTGTGGTAACTTGTTCCCTGGATCAGAGTTAGGCCACAAGTATTTTTGTGTCAACACAACGACCGGCACTACCTCAACGGGCCTCAGCGCAAATCCGACCGGACCCAACGCACCTGCTGGGACTCCCAGACACCCGGCGTCTCTCGGGGGCAGCGCAGGCGGAGGGGCGGCCATCCCACAACCTCACAGTAACCCAGCAAGTGAGGTTCCAAGTCCTGCTGAAATGGAGCCTGATCGGCCTATCGGTTATGGTGCATTTGGAGTGGTCTGGTAAGTCCCTCTGTCATCTTAGGACGCTGATTTAACATGACTCAACATGTTACTGGCGGTGGTGGTATTACACACTCTGGCTGTCCTTTTGCATTGACAGGTCTGTGACGGACCCTCGGGACGGGCGTAAGGTGGCTCTGAAGAAAATGCCAAATGTCTTCCAGAACCTGGTCTCCTGCAAACGTGTGTTCAGGGAACTCCGGATGCTGTGTTTCTTTAAACATGACAACGTAAGTTTTACTTGTAGAAAAGGGAAGCTTGCATGCATGGGACGGCATAAAGAGAGAAAATGGGTTTATTGAGAGACACAGTGTGCGTGTTTTGTAACTCGATTGCATGTTTTTGTAATGATGGGGGTTTGCTTTGGCAGGTGCTGTCTGCCCTTGACATTCTCCAACCTCCACAAATCGACTGCTTTGAGGAGATGTATCCTTCAGAAGTTGTTCCCCTCTGATACTTCATTCTTTCTTCTATTCATTCCTTAGTACTAAGGGGATTTAAGGGATGTTTCGTTGAAAATTTTAATTCTCTTACTTACTCTTGTCATCCCTGATGACCGACATTGAACACGGAGCTTTTTGGTTTTGTTGGTTTGTTTTGAATCCATATAATTTAAGTGTACAGTACCCCTCTTAAAGCTGAGGCTTCGAAAACCACACAATGGTAACACGCATGACACTCGATGATGCATCAGTGTTTTCAAAGGTATATGATCTTTATCTGCCATGATGTCCACAGTTTGTAATACAATAGAAGTCATTGGCTTACTGCAGCCGTTATTTCACCCACATTCTTCAAAATATTGTCTATTGCATATACAGTATGTGTATTTGCTGTTTTATGTTTAGTCTTTATAATGTACATTTGTACAGCACAGACTAATATTTATTTTTAACTCCGATTTAGCGTAATGTGAAGCTGTTTTTGCACTTATTTACTTGTTACGAATGTTCTGGTTTGCATCCAACGTCCAAAACGAACACCTTGACAAGCGCCAAATATAAGTGTAAATTAACTTTGGTAAATAAATTTGCAAGTAGCGGTGTTAAGAAGTACAAACCTTCACTGTCACATAATAGATTATAGATATGCTAGGGCTGGAAAACAATTAATCGCATTTTGTTTACTTACTGTGTGTGATGTGTATATTTCTGTATATATGAATACACACGTTTATATTAAGGAAAGTGTATAATTTCTATTAAATACAAATATTTTGTATATAAATGGTATACGTATATATAAATATATACGCGTATGTATATATGCATGATAAATATACATGTACTCGTTTTGCCTCCCAAACATGTAGAAGTTGTTATTGTGGCTGTAGGTGTTTTGCAGGTCAGTTGTTTTCTTAACTGGGTCTGTAGATACGTGATCACTGAGCTCATGCAGAGTGACCTACATAAAGTCATCGTTTCCCCTCAGCCTCTCACCACCGATCACATCAAGGTGTTCCTCTACCAGATACTCAGGGGTGAGTTCACACGTGCATATGTCTCTTTTGGATTACATGTTTTTTTTTTTCTTTTAATTTTGAGAATCAGGACTGATGAAAGTTTGATGTGTTTTTGTGCCCGTGTTGCAGAATGGGATTATCTTTGACCTTGAAATCATCCTCGGAAGCTTTAATCTTATGCTCTGAAAAAAAAATTTGTTAGCAAAATCCCACTGTTAATCTTGTTTGGGGCAATTTCTACTGTTGTTGTTAGTCGAGTCCAGAGAATCTCCTAGCTGTGTTTGTTTATGATGAATCTGGAGTAGGGATGACCATATTAATGGAATCATACTTGTGAAATGCTTTGAATACCAAAATTCGATATCATACAATTAATGTACATAAAATGTTGCGCTAATGTTGCCCCACTGTTAGTGTTAGTGGAGAGCAAGAGTAATTGTACCCGTGTGGAAGGGATTTTATACACTACTGTTCAGAGGTTTAAGGTTTGTTAGAGGTTTCGTAAACGGAAGTCTATTTTCCTCATCCAAGCTGTATTTGTTGTCTCAGAAATTCAGTATGCGAAATGATGTAATGTGAAATATTATTGCCATATAAAATAAGTGTTTTCTATGTTAATATATTTTTAAAAGTTATCCCAGTGATGGCAAAGCTGAAATTTCAGCGTGTCTTCAATGAAGTTTCTGATCTTTCAGAAATCATTCTAATATGCTGATTTGGAAAAAATTATTTCTCATTATTAATATTTTTGTTAAACGTTATGTAAAAATATAAATATATATTTTATTTTTAAAAAATTATTATTATATTTTATTATATTATTATATATAATTTTTTTTTTAAGGATTATGTTATAAATACACATTTTTACAAGAACTGCATGTATTTGAAATGGAAGTTTTTATTTTTTATCATTACAAACTTTTGATCCCAAAATTCATATATAAATTATTACATTTGGCTGGAGAAAAACAGTACATTTTTAGTGCTAGATCCTTTTAGATATTTAGTGTTGTGCGCCTGCCTTTTAACTTCACATGAGCTACTCCACAGGAGAAGGAAGTATTAATTACCGAGTTAGGACAGTTAGCTCGTTGGTGATGTGATTATGGTTTTCTTGTCAATGTGCTTTATGAGATGTCCTCTCTGTTTCTCACAGGGCTAAAGTACCTGCATTCTGCAGGCATCCTGCACCGAGACATCAAACCAGGGAACCTGCTGGTCAACAGCAACTGTCTGCTTAAGGTAATGTGTACATCAGATTTGCTGAAGCACATAATAATGGCAGAGTGAGATGTCACTTTTGCTTGTCTTTTAGATTTGTGACTTTGGCCTGGCGCGAGTGGAGGAGCCGGATCCTTCTCGTCACATGACCCAGGAGGTGGTGACGCAGTATTACCGCGCTCCGGAAGTTCTGATGGGATGCCAGCATTACACTTCGTCGATAGATGTCTGGTCTGTAGGCTGCATCTTTGCAGAGTTGCTGGGCAGACGTATTCTTTTCCAGGCTCAGAGCCCCATACAACAGGTAATGATGTGCACTACTGTTCAAAAGTTTGGGGATGTTTTTTTATATATATAAAAAGAAAAAAAGTATTGCTTATACATGCATTAAATTGAGCAAAATTATATGGGTTTTCATTTTTACATTTTTTTTTTTTTTTATTAATTCTGGAAAAACAATCCTGTTTACAGAAATAAGCAGCACAGCTGTTTTACGAATTGAGAATAATGTTTTTTTTAATCCTTGATTTAAAAAATAAAATAAAAAAAGACCAAATCAGCATTTTTCTGAAGGATCACATGACACTAAAGACTAGAGCAAGGAAATAATGAAACTTAAGCCATTGCTGGAATAAAATACATTTTGAAAACGGTTTTCAACATTTCAGAATATTTTTTTGATAAAATAAATGCAGCTTTGGTAAAGTCATACCGACCTAAAATGTTTATGTACCACTACTTTTTGTTTAATATACACTCTAATCTTGTTGAAAATTATTTTCTTTAATTCCTTTATTTAACGTGATTTCGGGTAATAGTGAATTAAAGCGTTTCTCCTCCTCTCTCAGTTGGATCTGATCACTGATCTCCTCGGGACTCCTCCTCTTTCTGCCATGGCATCCGCGTGTGAAGGAGCACGAGCGCACATTCTTAGAGGACCCCACAAACAAGTTCAGTACTTTCCTTTACAATGACTTCCATAAAGCTGTAAACCTGTCCTCAAATCAAATACAGTGTTCTAACTTTTCTTTGTGCTTTCTCTCTCTCAGCCCTCGCTGTCTGTTCTGTACATGTTGTCAGATGGAGCTACACACGAAGCTGTTCATCTTTTGTGCCGCATGCTAGTTTTTGATCCAGTGAGTATGGCTTTTCTAGATCGCAGTGATGACTGATGACTGCATTTTGACGAATGCTTTTGTGTTTTTTTTTAAGGTAGTGTACATACTTCTGTGATACTCTCAATGTCTTAAATGTTCATATAAATATGTATTGGGTTTTTAACTCCTACTTAGGTGCGTTTTAATGATTTGGTGTGAGTAATGAGAATATTGTATATTGATTCTATTACAGTTTAGAATACATGTTTTATATTTCTGTGATGAAAAGTCATTACTCAAGGTTTTAGTGTGACATGATCCTTTAGAAATCATCACTGTTGAAAATTTGCATTTAAAGTGAAAGTGACCCGAGTTCTTCAGGTAATATTCTGTGTGTGTCTCTGTCTATAGGCTAAGCGTATCTCGGGCAGTGACGCTCTGTCTCATCCATACCTGGATGAGGGTCGTCTGCGGTACCACACCTGCATGTGTAAGTGCTGTTACTCTGTGCCCAGCGGGAGGGTGTACACCCGAGACTTTGAGCCGCCTGCGGATCGACCTTTCAGCCACAACTATGAGCAGAGCATGCACTCTGTCTGGCAGGGCAAAGGTGACTCACTCTGACCCGGTGTTATGATGAGGTCTCCATTTTCTTTTGATATGAAGAACCTATTTTGATGGCCTGTTTATTCTCTTCATCTCAGAGCTCATCCATCGTTTTATAACCGAGCACCAGCAAGGCAAACGAGTGCCTTTGTGCATCAATCCCCAGAGTGCAGCCTTCAAAACCTTCATTAGGTGAGTATAAGAAACGTATGTTTTGACGTCTCTCTTTCCGGTACATGCACTCAAAACGAAAAATGACACGGGACTGTAGCCCCCTTTTTTTTAGTGACTCAAAAGGCACTATCAACAATACAATTTTGGTTAAAAAATAAAAAACAGAACTGCATTTGAATAATTAATATAACAAGTTATTCAAAGATTCTGAAAATTACTGTGTGTGTTATCTGGCAAGATGTTGCTTGCATCTCCAACAATTTCAAATTGCATGTGACTGAATTGTTTTCAAGTCAAGGTTATTTTTGTTTTATTTCCATCCAAAAAGTATTTCCGTAAACCTTTTTAAAGGTATAGTTCACCCCAAAATAAAACTGTTATAATTAATTACTCACCCTCATGTCCTTTCAAACCCTCAAGACTTTTGTTTATCTTCAGAATACAAATTAAGATATTTTTTATGAAATGACCCGTTCAAAGCCCTTAAATGTAAGAACATCATTAAAATAGTCCATGAGTCTACAAAAATAATTTGGGCGCACAAAGAAAACGAATCAACGACTTCATTCAACAGTCCATGCATCTTATTAAACTATTTAATTCTGTTTTACTCCCTTTAAATATAAGATCCACAGCGTGGCATTCCTCAAAAGTATCAAGGAAAGAAGAGAGATGAGGGATGAGGTGGATTCTGGCAAATGTGGATCATAAGAGCAAGCATGCTTCGGAGATGAAGATGGATCACATGCTTTTGAAAGAACTCTCAGCACTCATTCCATGGGGATTTCTCAGAAAAACTTTTATTTCCAGATCCACTTACACGACACTGATGAATAATGCTTCTGATGCTGCTGAGATCACTTTTATACTGGCTGTGTGCTTGAGGATTACGGGAAATAGAATTCTCCACGGGAAAAAAAAGAAAAGAAAAGTAAATGGATCGTTGAATATGACTAAATGAGCCAACGTCAATGTTGTGCCATATAGATATCTGGAATAATGCAAAAGATGAGACTGCGCTGACCATGATTTGATCGATGAGATGACTGTGCCCACAAGTCCATAGCATCGCCCCCGTGGCCATCTTCAATCTGCCGCTGTATCTCCAAACTCTGTCTATAGACTTTTATCACTGTGTTCCTTTTGCGGGTTCTTAGGTTTTATTCTGAAATTTCTGGTAACCAAAAGTTCTTAAGTCTTCTTTGTTACTGCTTCCTCATTCATCTGAATGCTTTCTGTTTGATATCACTTTTTTTCCTTCTTTTTTTCTTCCTTTTGGGGGAACCTCTCAGTTTCTTTTGAAATGATCCCTGAGCAAACGCATTGGAGTTTTAGAGTTGTATGAGAATGCTGTATAGAGATGATGCCGTCTTGTGACGGCAGATGTACGCAAGTACGTGTTTAACTGTGGAACGTAGGTACTGTTCCGTTCCCACCTGAAGCCTCCTCCCAAGGGCCCCGTCCCCCTCCTTAGGACCAAACTAGATCGATATCCGTATCCTGCTCTCTGATTGGGCGAGGCTCTGTAGGCAGAGAAGATAGATTGAATATTATTTATTTTCTCTTTTTAATTTATTGTTGTTTTGTCCAACTTGTTAGGTGTTTGTGTTTGGCGGACCAGGTGTGTGGGTTTCATGAGCGAGCCTCTGGTCCGTGAGTGTTTTTAAAAAAACAAAACAAAAAACAAAAAAACTGCGCTTTCAGAGAGTTTAGGGGATGTGCAGTGTTGTAAACATTTTTTTTTTTTTAATAAATATTTCATTACCTCAATCGGCCTCATTTCACTGGGCTGGTGTATATAGACTGAACCCAATCGTTTATCAAAAATGTACTGTAATGCAGTCGAATGACGTCAAATGTGTGTGTGTGTGGAGCTGCTCCATTGGGCCGCAGTCTCACTCTGAATCTGTCTGCTTTTCTTTTTCCCTCAGAGCGGATTGTCGGGACAGTGTGGCTTATGGTTCATTAGTAGATAGTTGTTGGGGAACTGCTGCTGTTTGTGTAATACCTCCAAAACCTCCCCGACTCATTTGTAAAAGTAACACGCGTCTAGAGCTCAGGTTTCATATTATGCGATGTGAACTGTAGACACTGTAGACGTGGGTCCTGGCAGTCGCTGGTGTTCTCTGGGTTTATTGCAGAGAGCTGAATACTCAACGATGCCCAGTACTGTAAGCGTTTGCCTCCTACCACCTGGTGGCGACACAAGCGCAGGGCACGACTGGATGTATCATGGCAGTTATTGCTCATCATTAATGTCTCTCAATGCATGTATGTATGGACTTCACTTGGATTTGCAATTGCAGTGCATTAGTTTTATTTTAGAAACGTTTATAAATGTGCTGTTGCTATTTAATTTTATTATAGGAACTTTTTTTTTCTTTCTCCCATGTATTGTGACCAGGTTTTTTTTTATTTTGGTTTTAAATTTAATTTGTTTTTATGACCACTTTTGCTATTGTGTTGGTAGAAAAACTAGCAAAATAGTGACAGGAATGAAGATCAGTGGGTTGGTTCAGTCTTACCGACTGCCAAGCAGAAAGTGAACCTTTTAGGTAAATGGTGAATTTCTTTTAGTCGTAAGATAGATGTTAGACATTTTTAAGAAATTCAAAACTTGATATTGGTGTTAATGACTATTATGGCTTTGATAAAATGATTGAACAATTGTTTTATGATGGTTATTACTTTCTTGTTATCTGTATTTTTTTTTTCTCCTCCTTTTTTTGTCTTTGCATTTTAGAAGAACTTTTTTTTTTCTTTGTGTTCCCAACAAATACTTGAAGTTTTTAAGAAAAAAAAAAAAAGAGAGAGAGCGAGAGAGACGAATTAGGGTAAAATAGACATTAAAGAGACAGACACTGGAAACCTTGCCTCTGCATCTTATTGGTTTATTGCAATTGCTGGACAGAACAATATTATTTCATTCACAAAGATTTAAAGAGGTTTTTATGTTTTGTAATTGTGGGGTGTTTGAAATCAGCATGAAATGAAAATTCTTCCCGTTGTGAGTAATTGATCGATGCTTGATTTCCTCCATCGCAATGTTTTTTTTTTTTTTGTTTCTAAATGTAATCTCTGGACCTGCCACTGAAAACAACCAAACTTTCATCATGACTTTTAAGGTATGCTTTTAAAATCTACATTTTTACATTACATTATTAATGATTATAAATGTTACATCTACAGCTGTCAGGATTTGCATGATAAACTTTCAAATATGAAATTTGTCACAAATGACTGGACTCTTACAGTAAATAAAAGTCCCAATGTCCGAGGGCCTCGTACGAAAGGCCTTGTGTTTCATGCAAATTTGTAAAACCATATGTACATGGTTACTCTGCACATTGTAAGTATGTTCTCAAGCTTTATTTTCATGTTCTCAAGTCCCCAAAGTAACCACAAATGGATCCCAGGCTACCTTTTTTATGACTGCATCTGCATAAAATTTCCATATGCATATTGACTTGCAGACACAAAACAGTAGCTGATACAGATTGCAGGAGAGGCCTGCACTGATATGAGAAAGATTCCACAGCTGAAATAAATGAGGAAATGCAATAGTTTTTAGTTTATATATTTTAAACATCAAAATAGATTCTCGCAGCACATTCAGTTTGGGAAACCAAAGATCTTCGCCTTAGAACTCGTGGATCACTATGAACATTATGGTCTGAGTTATCATTGTGAACGGGCTGAAGTTAAATTGGAACCCTTAGTGACCCATTTCTGTATGCAATCTGAGCACAAGCACTGAACCAAGAAATCACCACAGTCATAAAAAACATGCTATCTCTATAATGCCATAGGAACGAATTCTAAAAGCAGCACACCTATTAAATATATTTAATGGCAAGTTTATTTTTTTAGGCCCCAGGGGCCTAACGTATAAAGTGAAATTTGCCATTCACATACTGGTATTTCTAAAAATAATAAACTTCGCACATTCACACTTAACTGGTTAGAGCACATTGCTGGTGTGAGTGCAGTATTAACCATAATTTCCGTCATGCCTGACAATAGAAATATTGCATATTAAAATATATATACTAACAGCTATTATGTAAAACATGCACTGACACTTATTTGAAAACAACATTCTGTCACGTCAGGAATTAAAGCTTTAAGTAAAAGTTATGTAGGCCTATGTAATAGGTTTGTTTAATTTATATTAAATTAAGTTAAATTATTAAATAATTTTGGTTGAAGATTTAGGGAGCACGTGAATGTAAACAGCTATATTTCATTTAAAAAAAAACAAGAACAGTAGATTTACAATTAATGGTGACTTTAAACTGTAAAACGTAAACTCTAAACTTACTTTCTGCTTGTAGTGGTCAAATAATACGTATTATTTTAGCAAAACATTCTTTGCATAATTCTGTATTCGGCACGGACTATTGAAACAATGAAAGATGACAAAAAGACGTCGGACCATAAATAGTTAATAAGGTCTCGCACTATCAGGTCACTTTGTTTTTACTCGCCATTGGTCACATTTACTGTCAATCAAAGCTGAAACCAATCAACGAAGGGGAAATCTGTCGCGGCCTTCTCGTTTGGCCAATCAGCAGTTAGTTACTAAGACTCGCGGTGCAGATTTAAAAGTAAAATTAATATCATCAACACATTTAGGACGGAGGCCAGTCGAAAAGACGCGATTTCTGAACGGCGAGACATGAGCAGTAAGTTAACCCGGTTTTTTCCCGTTTCCGTGATATACTAACTTCTCCGGTGATATTATTTAAAGATTATGTAAAAAGGACGGAGACCGCGGCTGTATTTATCCGCTCAGCGAGGCTCTCAGTCATGTTAGCACAGAGCTAGCCTCAGAGCTAGCGTGACTCCTTTCTCTGCTTTGCATACAGGCGAATTAGAATAACGCCATTATTTAGATAACTTTCGGCATTTGGTTTAGGATTTGCACATGTTTTGTAGTCAAATGTAAGCCATTCCACCCTCCCTCCCTTCCCCGGTCCCCACTTGTTTTGTCTAATCCTAGCGAGGTGGTCAGAGAGGCAGAGCCGGGGACCTAAGTGGTTGCCTGGATACCTGCTTCTCTCTTCATCCATCTGGTGCAGGTATCCGCTCTCCGCCACGGCTGGACTACATTTTCATTTAAATAAGTCATTTGCAAGGCTAATGTTTGAGTGTGGCCTCTGCAGTTTTTGATCTGCTGACTCAGCTTGAGTACAGAGCTTTGCGAAGCGCAGATGGACGCGGATCAGGTCTTTTATATGTAACGTTAGGGATGCATTCGCTTCCTGGACAGCTGGATGTGGACAGACGAAGTTTGAAGTTCTACGATTGTCCTTGGATCTTTCTCGTTGTTATATATAACACTTGTATTTTCCCAGCAGGTGCTGGCAGTCCAAAACCTGTGCAGCTTTCTGGGATCAAGTGCTTAGGATAAATCAGCAACATCATGTGGACCGTCTCACAGATGCCTCCTGGACCTTGTGATCCAATTTCTGGAAGACTGTGACAGGATTGTCCATCTCCGTAACAACGCAGCTCAACCTTAATGTAATCCACTACCTTTTTATACTGCTTTTACTCTTGTGCAATAGGACCCTGTCCCCCTGCTAGGAATGCTTTGACCCAATTATATGTACCTTTCTCTGCTGTGTTATGTATAGTACTGCTAAACTGCTTAATATGGATTCAGTAATGCATACTGCAATATTTGTGCTGTCTTTACTAAAATGATCATTTTCAGGTTCATGCCTGACTGAAATGTGAATTGAATGCTTGTAACAGCAACAGACATCTGACCAGTGCTGCTCTGTAGTAGTAGTAAAATAAAAAAGTATGAACAGCTCTTTAGGTTGTAGAACCCAGAGTAGGTATAAACCTTATTGTACCAAGTGTGTTGCCTATAATTTGTCAATTGATTCTTAGTTTAAACTGCCATATGTATTAACAGTTATGATTATAATTAATGTCCAAAAATGAAATGCAGTACAGTAAGATAGTTGTTTTAGGTACACTTAATTTAAAAAGAGCCATATTACAGTGTAATTATACAATAAAGCACTTCTTAACATGCGCTTGCTAAAGGGTTAGGTTTAAGTTTATTGTAATGATGTATAATTTACTGTTATTATACTATACATATGTGACCCATGTTATAAGTAGGACGGGTATATTTGCAGCAATAGTCATTAATACATTGTAAGGGTCAAAATTACTGATTTGGCTTTTAAGCCAAAAGACTTTAGAATATTAAGTAAAAATAATGTTTCATAAAGATATTTTGTACACTCTCTATTGTAAGTATATAAAAACATGATTGGTAATATGCATTGCTTGGAACTTTAATTTGACAACTTTCTCAATATTTAGATTTCTTTGCACCCTTAGATTCCAGATTTTCAATTTGCCAAATATAGTCCCATCTCAACAAATGATTCATTAATGGAAAGCTTTTATGCAGCATTCAGATTATTCATAAATCTCTCAATTAAAAAAAAAAAAAAAAACAATATTCTGGATGTCTTGGCTTTTCACTGTAATGAATAATTTGTATAAATTTTTTTTTGTGAATTTAAATTGTGGCTAATAGCTTTTGTTATCTCTGGGTCTGAACGGGTTACAGCGAAAGAGTGGCTTGGCACGTATTGAACGCTGGCGTACAATAATCATATTGTGTTGGGGGGCTCTGGGGCGCATCCCCGTTTTTTTTTGCAATCGGTTTTTTCCATCAGCCATGTGGGGAGGAAAGCGACTCATTACTGGCTGCCGTCAGCACACACACAGCCAGCGGGCCTATCGCCCGCAACCTGTTAGCTAAAGGTCCCGGAGAGACTCCCTCTGCCTCGTGCGCTGCTGCTGGGCTCTCTGCTGGCGAGGACGACACAATAGGATGGATGCCGCTAGCCTGCTAGCTCTAAAGGTAGCGTTGTGAACGCGGGAGCCTTTTTCGCTGCTTTGCCGTTGTTTACGCGAACGGATAAAATCAGAGCGCGACCGCGGTGACGTAAGAAACGCGGAGGGTTTTATAATCTAGTTTTCGCGAGATTAGAGCTCGCCTGAGGTGGGGTTGTGGAACAGAATTTGTCGCTGTCCAGTCTTGAATTATTTGCGTGCTGCATTCGTGCAAGCTTCAGAATAATGAATGACCAACGCACATTGGCAGTCATGTCTGTAATGCACTCCTTGGTTTTGCTGTAATGTCTGTTGCAGGTTTGGATAGAAGTGTTTTTACGCTGCTTTTGTGATTGGCTTGCACTCACGGTCCCACTGTAGCAATATAACAGGAATAATACACTCGCTTTCACCTCCTCCCACAAGGTTACCCTCACTGTAGGACAGGATGATGGCCTCCTCCCCTCCCACACACCCCATTTCTTTCTTCTCAGTGTCCCCTCATCTCGCTCCCCTCCCTCTCCCTGCAGTAATCTTTCTAAATCTCTTGCTTGCTAATCCTTTCCATGCCTATTTTAGTACGGACTCCCCACCCCTCCTCCCGAACATCCCAGCATCTTCTGCTTTAATATAAATATGGCAGTTGTCCGGAATAATTTAAGAACTCCTTACAAATGCAATAATGAGATCAGTGAAGGGATGCAGTTGAAATTGTCCTCCTGAAGATATGTGGGGAATCTATCTGCGCCATGCTGTCACAATGCATGCCTTGTAGTCTGTCATTTGAACTCGGCTTGAGAGAGGGGTGGTATTTTAAGCTGATGTATGCACATTGATTTAGGAAGGTATATGTCTTGCTTGTCGAGTGCTAATGTGGATTTTTGTGGTCTAATTTTCCTTCTTCACTCTCCCCGTTTGTTTCATCCCTCTGTCTTTGCCTTGCCCTTCTCTCTTCTTTTTTCAGTGAACAGATTTTGGTGAGAATCAAGTTATGAACGTAATGCTTACGATCAAGCTACAATGTTATTACAAATTAAGATGCATCTATTGCTTGTCTATTGAAATTATTATTTTTAAAATAGGGTTTCATGAATGGCAGGCTTGTTTTTGTTTGTACATCCTATTATGAAAAATGCATGAATTAAATTTTTTTTTTTAAATTCACTTTTAAATATATAATATTTCTCCTTTTTAGACACACAGTGACGTTGAGCAACATTGCCCGAGATTATGCTGAGCATCCTTGCAGCTGGCTCCATATTCTTCCCTGGCCTCTTCCTGCTGTCCAAGCGATTCCTGAAACATGCTCCTGGCCTCAAATGGAGTGAGAAGGATGCTGTCATTGTCTCGTCCAGGTAAATAAAGGGAAGAGAAAGTGAGATGTGTTGAAAGGTGCTGTCAGGCTCAAGCTACCTGGTTTTGTTTACTTGCGCATCTGTGCCTTTTTTTTGTTTGCTTATAAAAGTTTAAGTCCATAATTGTAATATGTGATTTATTAAGGTATAATTAAAAAAATATTACTTGACAAACCAGTTATTTGTAGTTCTTTAACTGCATCAGTAAAATTGACATTAGCTTAGATAAACTTTGTTTTACAAATAAAATTGTTCAAGTTACTAAAAATATTTGAAAATGGTTGCCTGAAATTAATGAAGTAGATAATTCGGTAACACTTTATTTTATGGTTACATCTATTAGTAGCTTATTAGCATGCATATTACTAGAATATTAGTCATTTATTAGTGCTAATTAAGCACATATTAATGCCTTATTCTACATGACCTTATTCTACATCCCTAATCCTACCCAATACCTAAACTTAACAACTAATGTACTGACTATTAATAAGCAGTAAATGAAGAATTTATTAAGGGAAATGTCATAGTTAACAGTTAACAAGTGTTACCTATTCTAAAGTGTTACCGATAATTCCATAATGATCAAATATCTGCAGATTTATCGATCTGTTTTCTAAATGTGTTAGTAGTATATGGCAGAGATTGTTATCTTGTTTTGAAGGCATTTTCCAATGTGTCTGATTAAAATCTGCTGAGTAAAGACGTTGCTTGTAAGGTTACATTTGGCTGCAGTGCATGTCTGATGCATTGATGAGCTTTTCTGCTTAGTTGGGAAAGTTACAGACTAATATCCTGCTTAGATGACCCTTCCTTTAACTGGTGTCATCAGAATTTGCTATTAATGGTTTCAAATATCTCCTATCTAAGGGTGTTTGCAGTATGTTTTGCCCTGCTTGCTGCCTTTCATGAATGTTTTTTTTTTTTTCTCTCACCCTTTCTCAGACTGGTGTCCTCCGTTCAGGCCATTATGGCATCCTCTGCCGGGTACATCATCGCCTGTTCATGCGAAGACATCATTGAGGACCAGTGAGTATCAGCTTAAAATGCGTGAGAAGTGATCATACTTTTTTTTGAGTGTAAATGCCGGGCTCTGTGTTTCACTACATACAACACTGTTACTTGGGTGTTTGTTTGTGCGTGTGTCTCACTTGTTTTTGCGTCCATATACAGCTGAGAATTCACTCACTTTCTATGGAATTGTTCCCAGATGTGTAGGAGTGTGAAAGTATTCTCTTCACTCCCAGTGTTTCTAAGAATGTGCTATTCCTCCAATGCGCACCTTATGTCAGTGTAATCTAATTAGAAACTAATTAGGTTGCAAGCCTATCTGTAAATCCACAGTGGCGCACCCAGCCAAGGGGAAAGGGATCGAGGGAGAATAGACTGGCAAAATACTTTGGAAAAACTTGCCAGTGACTTTTTTCACGTCAGCGGTTTTAGTTAATACTTGAAAGCTACGTCTTTACACTCTATGAAACCCATTAGGAGCTTTGTGGAAAACGATTGGCTTTAATTAGATTTTCCTCACCTAATCGAATTGTGTATCATGTTTTGAACTGTTTATCTTGTTTAATTTCGCCCTAACCCGAAGGCACACAAGTAAATTAAGAACGGCAGCTCAAATAGGTCAGAGCAATCATGTTTCATAAATGATTTAAGCCAGGTAAATTCAATTACTCTGTGTATGTGTGGTAAATGCATCTGTCAGGATACAGGAGAGCTGGGAATTATACAAAGGCCAAATCAAATACTATTTATCAGATTTTGGATTTATTATGCTAGTATAAGTTTATGTTAATAAAAAAAGTGCATCAGTATTATGATTGCTTCGGTATGTTTGATTATGCATGACTGTAATGATGTATTTGTAAAGGATTTTTAAGTTTATATTCCAATGCAATATCTTCTTAAATATTAATGTGAAAACAGTAGAGATACCACTTTTTCCAGAACATAAACAATATGTATAATGCTAGTTGGCTTAGTTCACTTAGCAAATAGATATTTCCTTTGGTTATTTGCACACTTAATTATGCCCAGAAATGTCTCAAATAGTGTTTGATTTTGGTGCACATTATGGTGAAATATGTAATTTGGAGAAGAACTGATGAATAAAGTCATTATTTTGGTTTTGTTTGTGCACAAAAAGTATTCTCGTAGCCTCATAACATTAGAGTTGAACTCCTGATAGAAAATTGACTATTTTAACAATTTCCTTGCTACCTTTCTGGGCTTTGAACATAGTAGTTGCGTAGCTGTCTTATCAAGGCTCAGGAAGCTCTCGGATTTCCTCAAATATTTTGATTAATTTTGAATTTAATGTGTCTTTTGTGTAAGTGGCCTTGCTGACCCCAAAACCTTTGAAGGGTAGTTTGTGTTTAATTTTCAGATATTTCAGACATTTGTCTTGGTAACGTGTAGAAAGTAGTTTTACTGCCTCTGCAGGCTGACTGTACTTTATTTGCAAGTCAAATTTCAAGTGAATGCGTCACCAAAAAATGACAGGATTGAGTTCCTCTCATATTGTTCTAAACCTATATGAATGATTGTCTATGTGACCTGAGATGAGAAATGAATCTTTCCTGTAACCTCCTTGGAGCACCTTGGGCTTGTTATGGTTATCAGAAAAACGAATTAAATATGATTTAAATCTACACTGATATGTTATTTTGCCTTTCGTTATATCTATACATATTCAATATATAAGAAAATAATTTAATTGTTGCAAAGTAAGCCTTAATCTCATTCACTCTTGTTCTTTCGTTCCTCATCTCTCTTTCTCCTCCCTTTCGTCTAGGCATTGGCTTACCAGCAGCTATATCCTCTTCGCTGTCCCGTACTTCGTCTATGACATCTATGCCATGTTCTTGTGCCACTGGTACAAACTTCAGGTCAAAGATCACGAGGAGGAGAGCGAAGCCAAACCGATGAGGTCAGCCATCAGCGGCTATCTGCGCCGAGAGTTCCTTATGGTCTTGCACCATGTCGTCATGGTTACTGTCTGTTTCCCTGTCTCTGTGGTGAGTGGATTGAGGGTTGAGTGACTTTTTTTCATAAACGCACGCATATGAAGTGCATCTTCTTAGAAATATGATTAGAGGCCCATCAGAGCCAGTCTGACCATGTGTTTGGAGTGTAGTAACATAGCTTTGGCTTGATGACTGTTTAAGAGTGATTTGATGGGATCATGAGCTGTGGGTGGCTCGAAGTGTGGAGTCAAACTTGTCCCGAATGGGCCTGTGTACTTTCACCCTGTAATTATGCTCTCCATCACTCTCCATCTGTATCCATGGAGACTGTTGCTGTCGGCAGCAGTGCAGCAGCCAGCACCATGGCATTAGCTGCACTTAAATGGCAGTGAGTGTTTTGGCCTGATAAGACAGCAGGAACCTCTACAGCACTTTCCTCTGATAAAACCACACTAAGCTTTCTTACATCTGACACAACACACAAGTATAACTCTTTTCTTTTCTTTTTTCCATCCACCCCTCTTATCTTTCGCTTCCCTTCCATTTCCTTCTCCCCTTTGCCTTTCCTACTTTTTCTTCTCCTTTCTATTCCATTTCGTTTCCCTTTCTTCTTTTTCCGTTTCACTTTGCCCCTTTCCTCCCTTTTTATTTCCAATTCCCCTTTCTCATCCATCTCTTTTCTCCTCCTGTCCTTTTCCTCTTTCTTCCCTTTCCCTTCCCTATTTTCTCTCTTCCTAGTTCTGGAGACGGGGAAAAGGGGATTATTTCCAGGGTGTGATGTTTCTGGCAGAACTCAGCACCCCATCTGTCTGTCTTGGAAAAATACTCATCCAGGTACTAAACACAAGCACACATTGACCCTGTCTGTCTTCCTCTCTCTGACTGACTTGTGTTTAGTGGTTGTATCTTTCTTTTTAACAAATTATGTCAGCAGATTTTGCACTCTACTCTTTTCTTGGAAATGTATGGGTAATTCCTGCCAGATTTACTAATCTTAAAACATCTAATTGATTGACAATAACCTTTTTTTTCCTGTAACAACTCTGGTACGTCTCCTTCACTGCTTCGGAGTTAAATGTGTAGTGGGAATTATCGAATCATGGTTTTCAGGGTTCATTGCTCTGCCTATTAATATTTTTCTATCTGTTAAACACTCTCTTTCTCTACTACTTGCTCTCTCCTTTGTTTCTTTGCCTCAGTACAAGCAACAGCACACTCTCCTACATAAAGTCAATGGAGCTCTTATGCTGGTCACTTTCTTCATCTGCAGAGTTCTTCTCTTCCCCTACCTCTACTACGCCTACGGCAGGTAAAGATCACGGTTTAGCCCTCATTCAGTCTTTTACTCTCTTATTTCTATTGCTCATCTCTTCTTTCTTTCTTTAATGTTCTTTTTCTCCACTGAGTAACACTGCCTTTTGAGGTTAAAACATATTTCTCTCTCTGTCTCCTGTTCAAATTAAATCCCGGGTTGAGGCATTTACACATTCCTCCTAAATGATTGTAATAACCACCAAAGATCATAAGCTGTGTTGGTTTACATTGATCGTAGTACCAAGACAGCCCTCATCAGTCTGGAAGGCATGTTCTAATTTTAAAATCGCAACCATGATGTATTATTCATAAGATTGGAAATTTGAGCATCCTTAAACTTAACACTTGTGCTCCTAGTTGCATTTTCTAATTGTGATCTTGTGATAGTAGGGACACACGACAATATCAGCACTGTCCGAATCAGCCAATAAAGACTTAATAGACAAAAATCATCATCTTCCCAATTGGAAAAATTAAGCTGATATGCCTTGCCAATAAGACAAAATAAATTCACTTGTGCTCAGGGTGTGAATTTAATCATGTCAAGTCATGTCAGCAGTGTGGCCATTCTTGAAGCAAACTTATGCCTAACTGGAGATTACTGATTGCTTTGGATCCTCCAGCGGCTGGTTTATGAGAATCAACAATCGCTAGGTCGTGCAGCAGCAACTGCCTCTCTGGGTTCTCATGCCCATCCAGTATTACTTTTTATTTGCTTAGGGGCACTGTAGGCCTACTTGTAATAAAATAAAGTACACAAAAAACATCAGATAGTTGTGTTTCTGAATACATAGGGCAATAACTGATACACTATATTACCAAAAGTATTCGCTCACCTGCCTTTACTCATTCTATGAACTGAAGTGCCATCCCATTCCT
>JAUMHR010000045.1:14288441-14306595 GCA_032361145.1 Enteromius fasciolatus
TTGTTTCCGTTTTTGAGCACTGCTGTAAATAAACACTGTTACATTTTACTTACCTGTCTGGAGTCTGCTTCGTTACAAGTAAAGGGTGAAAGTGGGTTTTTACACTTTGTTATTTGGTTTGAAGTTATGTATTATGATGTCTCTGGCTCAGCAGCACTGTATTAATGTGAACGTTTGACACAAAAATGAAAGCATCAACAAAAACACTGATTGTGTAAACCCCTCCATGTTTACAAACACAAAACTGTGAAGCGCAGACGTTTAGAAGTCATTTCCCGTTAATGATGTCACAGACTTAATGATGTACCAGTATTTTGAAACTGATGTGTGGATGGTGCTTTACCGGTAAAAAGAAGGAACACTGTTGACTATGTGTACAGTGCATTTTTTTAATTTACCAGCAAAGTTTTTCTGGTAATTTTTGGGCAATTTACTTGTATTACTGTGTGAAAGGGGCTATTGTTTTGCATGCAGTAATGCCAAATCATATACAAATAAAACAAATAGTCACAGTAAAATAAATAAAATAAAATAGCATGTTAATATTAATTATTACTTAAATTCGAGCATGCTTTATGTTTTGCAATATAGCCAACCTGTAGGTCTAAATTATTGCGTGCTCACGTGTTCTATTTTTATTCTTTTATTATCTTGTCATTATGCACTGTGGAAGCTTCTGTCACGAAAACACATTCCCCGTATGTGTAAACATAACTGGCATTAAGGCATTCTGATACACTGGCGTGACAGCTGCTGCACAGCGCGCGCCCGAGTGGTACGTGCGCGCTCCTGTCCTCCGTCATTCATTTAACCCGGACGTGAAGCCGCTCCATAGGAAAATATCAGATACGGTAAAACAGCTTACCTTCAGAAAAGGTAAGTGTATACACGCAAAAACGCCATAACACACAGGCAGAAGTAATATATTTTGTTCTTAGCTTTCAGTTAGCTGCATAAGTGTAAAAACAGCGCGTTTAGAGGATTTGTGTCGGTTATAGTTGAGCTTGTTTCAGGCTGCTGTTGTGGTGCTAACTAGCTTAGCCTCTTGTTGCGCTTGCCAGGCTTTTTACTTTATGACACTTATATAACAGCGGTGTAACGTGATTTTAGCTGCGCGTTTCTCTGCCTTGATAGTGAAACCTTTTAACCTACGAATAAATGAGGGTGTGTAGTCAAATTAGTGACGTTTATGACAACTGCCATGTTATAAATGAGCAGACTTGCTCTTCCACCTGCTTCAGTGTGTTGTTTACTTGTTTTTTTTTGTACTAAATGTGTTTTGCACGCACATATTTGATGTGAAACGCCCGATGTGCGTTTGAAAGGCGTGTTTGTAGGTTAAGGTGCCTTGTCACATTCACTGCAGTACTCGAGTATTGTTATAAATGCTTGTAAGTTGTTTTTGGGCAGAGGCCTGGGTATCAGTGACACAGGACTTGCGAAAAACTGATCCTGCGTTGATTGTGAATGGAAGGATCGTACCGCGCATGCGCCTTCTACACCGCCAGCATCCTGCCAGATAGTGGGTCGTCGTTGTGCGCATGCGCAGTTCGGCGCTGCAGGGGCGCTCTTTGCCAGAAAGTGAGCCCCGTTCATGATCGCCTTCACGCAGACGTGTTGAATGGGTTGCTGCATTGCAGAAATTAGGCACAGCTGACAAGTTGGGCTGCCTGGGGCGCTTGTGAAGCGGAACGGTGGCTGTGCCTCTCATGGATTGTTTGTGGGGGTGGCTTTAGATCAGCTCTGGGTCCCCAGCTGATAATTTATTTGGGGAAAATGTGATGTTATGTTGAGTTTGTAGGAACACACTTCACTTTAACACATCAGAACTGGAAAAACCCCTTGTGTTTTAGACACACCTGTGACACAACTAATATGACTAACCCTTATGTACTCTAAAGTTGGGGAAAAATCTGCTCTGTACCACCAAAAACACCTACTCTTATACTTTGGGAACATAAATGTCCAGCACAGGTGGTGGATGGCATTTTAGGAGTTTGATCGTTTTTAGTACATGGCCATGTATAAAAACATGTGTTAAATATAGATATTGTTAGACACTTGCACAACAAAAGTTTAGGGTAATGTAAACTTTATTATTATTATTTTTTTCACAGCAGGTGTGCATTAAACTAAAGTTACTGTGAAGATATTAAGTATGTATATTAAGGATGTAACGGTATCAAAATTTCACGGTACAGTAATACCTCGGTATGAATGGCACGGTACGGTATTTATTGAATCATTTACATAAAAAACAAAACTAATTAAGAGGCTTAAAAAAAAGTGCCAGAAGTGTTTATTAAACAGTTTACATGAACACTGAGCATATCAATGGCACACACATTAGCTATCTATCTGTAAACTTTGAAATAGGAACTTCAATTTTAATAACAAAAAATTATTAAACCTTTCACACATCTGATTTAAAACCCGCTTTGGAGTGCTAGATGACTTCATATGTCAATTTGCATATTCATTACGTCAGTGCGTCATATTATCTTGCTTCTCTGGGGTCACATAATGTTATTCAATGCACCCTAATTCTCAATATAACTGTTTTCACTGATATTTGTAATGGTTTCTGTTGTCAGAAAAAGAGAATGAATATGAAATAGTGACTGAAATCACCAAATTTTACATCCCATAAATATAACATTTTAGTTAAATCCAGTTTTTAAATTGTGTTTGTCATAGAATTCTAGAGCAATGCATGATTACCACAAATGAATATTTAGCAGCATGTGAGTTTTCAACATTCTTGAGCAACAAATCAGTGTATTAGTTTAATATCTGAAGGACAGTTAGATCTTGAGTAATTGATGTTGAGTTTGCCGTCAGAGAAATACGTTGTGTAAAGAAATATTGTTTGAAATCATTTTGTGAAATAATAATAAAGTGAAAATTTTTAATTGCAATGTTTCTTTCTTCTAGACCACAAATCTTTGAACGTTAGTATATTAGTTTATGTATGGTTATATGTAACTCTGTGATTTAAGCTGTAAATCATCTGGAAATGTAGGCAAAAGTTGTCATTTTCTGTTCACTTGCATGGAGTTGAGCATCCTTTTTCATTCTTGCTCTTTTGTCAATCCCACAATCTCTGGTGCAATCCTGCCATGTAACTCCCATAGAGAATGAATTGCAAATGCCCACTCGCTTTTTGCTAGTGGCCTCATACAGTTACAGAGAGCCATTCTTTGAGTGCACCCTAAGAGCGAGCGAGTCACAGATTGCGTGCACACGCTCAGCTAATGCAGTTCTGGAGATGCGCGCTTTATCTGTCTGATGCCCAGTTCTTACAATTCTTGAAATAACAATCAAACTGCAATAGTTCAACTCCTCTGAGCATACTGCTCTTTTTAAGTGTGCTAAACTTCTGCCATTTCTTGTTGCACGTTCTTTATTTCCATATTTATTCTGCCATTTTAGCATGCGTCCTCAAATCAGTCTGACCCACTTCCCACAGTTTTGAGAATTTTAAAGCGTTGTAGTCGGTCTCTCCTTGTCTGTGATATTCATTGTCTGTCTTCTGTAAAATAGCACAGTGAATTTGTATTTTGTATTTGTTTTGAATAATTCTGCAGATTTTTGTCCATTAGGATTTTTTTGAGCACCCAATCTCCTGGCGTTTGTTTCTAGCATTTAATACAATTTATGATTTTGTATTTCTTTTTGAACAGCCTCTCAAATCTCTCTGAATAGTTGCATGTAAATTTTGTTTACACTAATAACCCTTTTTAAATCTGTGGCTGTTATCTGGGGTGTCTTAGCAGGTGTGTCGCAAATGACAAATACTTTCCTGTAACTATCAGCTGTGTAAAATGGGCCTGATGGAGCGTCTCTGAATAAACTCTTGCATTAGGCGCTGATTAAAGTCCAGCGTGAACGTGATGGTTTCTTTCATTTCGGAGAGATTTACTACCGCAACTCTGGCTTGGCAGTTTCCGCTATTCGAAAATAAAGTAATCCATCAATTAGTCAGCAGCTCCATCAAAGCCAAGATATTACGCACCAAATTGCCTCGAATGATGAACAGTTGTAATTTATGAACAAACCCGAGACCAGGCAGCAGACTGAGAAAGAGAGAGATTGCAGTGCTGAAATATTCAGATTGTTATTATAATTTTTTTTAAAGCTGTTGTTTTTAAATGATCAGTAATGTTAACGGTAGTAAATGGCTTGCTTGGGTGTAATAAACACGGATCGTTATTTGTTTAATAACTCTCTGATAAAGTGTGTGCCTAAAATTTGCCCAATGAACAATCAAGTATTCACAATGTCTGCATCGCATGCTAAAAGACAGCTGGTGCTTTTGAAGAGGAAGTAGTATAAAACACAAACTAAAAATGTTTAAGGAAGAGTTCACCCAAATATAAAAATCTGCTGACAACTGACTCACCCTCAGGCCAGCCAGGATGTGGATGACTTTTTCTTCATTGGAACAGATTTGAAGAAATGTAGCATTAAATCACTCACCAATAGGTCCTTCAGTGAATGGGTGCCGTCAGAACGAGATTCCAAACAGCTTTTGCTTCCTCCAGTTATAATGTCATCAGTTGAGAAATATACACAGAATAAGCACTAGGCTCTGACTCTTGTGGTACCCGTTAACTGCAGAGGATACTGTGATGAGCAAGTTAAATAACTTTAAGATGGCCTGAGAGTCAGTCATTTTTCATTGTGGGTGAACTATGTTTAACACGGCTGGCCAATTGTTTAATGCGTTAATGGAGACGCAATAAAGGCTTACCGCATGTTTTGATATTTGGATTGTAGTAGCTCTTTGAATGTGAACATTAATGAATAGTTTTCTTCAGGTATTATACACCTCATTACGTTGTACATCCACATTGGTATAACTGAAAATGGCAGAGGTTTATGGGTAACAGAAAACATGCCCTGCACTTGTAGCAGTTTACTCATCATGGTCAAAGAACTTGTATTTCAGCTCAAGTGGATCTGAAGTTAAATTAAGCTTGGTTTTATTCTGTCTCTGCGTGTGTATGTGTGTGTGTGTGTGTGTGTGTGTTTGTTATTTTCGAGGTTGATTCCAGTAAGATGACGTGTGAGATTTGACAATGAATGGTTTATGTAGAGAGGGGCTGGTTCAAGAGTGTGTGTGTGCATGTTAAAGATATGGGAGTGAAGGCGTCAGGATGTGTGGGTGAGAATAGGCTCATTTTTCACACAGACGGTTGCACTGAGGACACGTAGTGGCGATTGAATTCGTTTACATGAGAGGATGGAAATTGAAATATGGATTGGGGTCACAAATGCCTGTGTGAGCTTCCATATAAGGGCTAAAATAGTTTCCTGTTCCTCGTCTGAGCGTGCGAGAGTCTGTGTCTGCGCACACATCAGATTGTACCGCGTGTGTGATTTATATTTAGATAGATGTAAGGAGCCTCAGAAATGTATGGACTGGATCTGAGGTCGCATCTGTCTGGGTGGACTTATTGTGTGCAAATTATAACCTCAGTAATGAATATTTCCCTCTTTCTTAACATGGAGACACTCTCTCTCCCACGCTTTCCTTGTCTTCGGAAATCTTGTTGCTCTCGTTAGTATTCATGCAGACGTAATGCACAAAACACATAAACAGATTGGATTGTGGTTTAATATCTTTTATAGCATGTTTTCTTTCTTTCTGAAGTTCACGCATTAACCTGAAGTTTACTTGCATGGAAAGTGTCATGTATTTATAGCATTTTTTTTAAACCTGTCTGGGATTGCTGCTGTATCTTTTAGGTTTATATCACCTCTGTTATGATTGTTCATGAGAGGGCAGGTTGCGCAGTACTGAATGGGCTTGGAATCTGCCAATAAATAAATGTAAATATATATATATATATTTTTTTTTAATATTTATATTTATATTTATATATATTAATAATAGTGTGTTCCATTTACTTTTCAAAAAAGTTGAGGGGAAAAAAAAGCTGTAGCCCTAATAAAACTCACTTGTCTTTTAATTTCCAAGCAGTATACAGACTAATGTGTTTGATTAGTTAAATTCTGCAGGAAAGCAGCACCCAGGATCAAAGCGGTGCATGCCTGATGCATGGTGGATGTTAAAAAGGCTTTGTTTTCTGTGTTTGTGTAAATGAAGAGGGATTGCACTTTTTTTTTTTTTTTCAGCTGTACTTATCATATTAAGATATTACGGCATTAATCATTTAGCCCAGTATCACATGATGCAGATTAGTGTAACTGAAGGGTGAGGACAGGGCAGCGCTCGGATGAAATCGATAGTTCGGACATTTAACCTTTTATTTTTGGCAGGACATTTGTGATGGCCAGAAAAGGAGGGTGCCAGAGGGGAAGCAGGTGGGAGTGTGTCTCGGCCGTTGAGCTGTTTGATAGTCAGGCATCTATTGATTTGAGATTCTAGCTCACCAACAGCCGCTAATGGTCTTAACACACACACACACACGTGCTCTTGTCTGAGGGTTGTACAAGACATTTAAAACTGTGTCCAAAAAAGCAGTTGCCTTCCTGTCCAGACAGCCATTGACTTGCCTGGCAGCATTTTTGAATGAAGGCACCAGACTGCTTTCCGAGTGTCACGTGTAATGATCTGAAATACACTGAAGTGAGCTTTAGAAATAGCCAAGGGAGTATGTAATGACTACAGTGCTTATTTGTCGGTAGAAATTGAATCACATTTTGAAAACAAAAAAAAGAAAATTGATGTATATAAATTAATTTACTACTTTTAACTGCTACATCAGACGCCATTTTTGTTAACCAACCACTGACGCACACACAGGATTGTGGGACACCATAGGAAGCACAGAATATACCAGATGGAGGCATCTAATAGGCAATAGGGATGCAACGGTTTGCCCTGTTCGGTACACCCATGTGAACCGCAATATTCCGGTACTTAGCCTACTTTAGACATTTAAACTTACATTTTTTAATTAAAATTGGCATTTTCTGTGTATTAAGCGCATAGACAATCAGGCGATGGTCAGAAATTCTCAAGACTAGTGATGTGTCGTTCTTGAACGATTCGTTCATTTTGTGACTCGGGAAGAACGAGTCGTCTCGTGGGAATGATTTATTCAGTCGCACGCGTCTCAGGCTGAATAGGTTAAGCTTATGGCGCTGTCATGTGATGAACGAACAACTCGAAAAAACCAGAAGACTCGAGAGACGAACGAATCAATTCTGTTTCTGGCTGCATAGGTTAACATTTCAGCAGCAAAATTATTCCAGAACTTTACGCCACCACTTAGTGATACATTTTGTTATTGTTGTTTGTTCTGATGGTGTATTTAGAAAACTTAAGTATTTTCTTGTTGCTTTCAATATTTATTTGAATAATGTTTGTTTATATTTTACTTTTATACTGCATTTTTTATATTGTCCAGTTTTGAAAGAGGGCAAAAAATTTTTTTTTTTTTTTTTTTTTTTAAATAAATGTTGTGTTTTGACTTAATCTCTACCTTTTTTACATTTAATATCGTCTCTGTACCTTTATAACTTGAAGTAGAAAGGGCAAATGACCTCCCGCTATGTTAGAGCTCACATACAGTACTGTACAGTAATATTGATGTATCAAAACTGAACCGTTACCGTGGCCAGAAAACCGTGATACAAACCGAACCGTGGGCTCACTGTACCGTTGCATCCCTAATAGGCAAGATAGTCAAACATGCCTTGTTGTACCATTTTTACCTCAAGCTTCAAACACAGACTTAGTAACATAGTAAAATAATGGTATGGAAAGCATGTGTGTTTGCTTTTGTAGAATGTTTTAGGGCAGAAAAAGGTGTGTGTGGCTGTGCTGTATATCTGTCTCTCTCTCTACAATCTGGTGTGTTTTACCTCACTTGTGTGGTAATGAGCTTGATGAATATTCATGAGGCAGGGCTGTCGGCGGCATGTAGATCAGGATTCCTGTGAAACTGATGTGCTGGAGTGTATGCCTTGCTTGGTCTTAAAAAATGTTCAGTTTTTTAAGAGAGTTTTTGCTATTTTTTGAGATTATAATGTGTTATTAGAATGAGATTATAATGTATTATTGCCTTATTATGATTTATATAAGCTATTATTCTGTATATAAATGATTAATATTTACATTAAGCATAATGCTCAGTTGCAAAAGTCAAAACGACTCCCTTTTATGGACGAGTCTTGCTCATAAAAGGGAATATTGGTTTATTGGTGTCTAGTCCTTCTGTTTAATTTATCTCCTTCACTCTTTTCTGTTCTTGTGTTGTTTATCTGTTGCTTGGTTGGCATTATGTGAAATGAAACTTCTGTTAAGTTGAGGCTGTTTTACACTGAAAGCTGTTCAGTAGAGAGCGAGGCTGTGTTATTGTGCAAGTTGATAACGCTCATTTTGTATTTTTTTTTTTTCATTTCGTCTGCTTTGTTCTGCTCCACCCGTCTCCTCGTGTCTATCTCTTTCTCCTTTCTCTTCCTCTCTGGATGTCAGCTTCTCTCACTCTTTCTCTCCGTGACTTTACTTGTCTAAATACCTGTCTCTCCTCCTCACTTTTTTCTCTCTCTCTCTCCCGCTGTTATGTGTCTAACTGCTCGTTAAGCCATCTGTAAAACCTTTGATCTCAAAGCTTTGCCACTCAGCAGCCAAACAGAAGAGTGTGTGTGTGTGTCTCTGACTTGGGTTTGTTTCACGTGTGTGAGCGATGAACAAACTTCAAGCGCGTATGTATTTGGCGCAGCAGAGTTTTGGAAGAAAAGTGCAGCAGGAACCTTATTTTGAAAAACTTTAATAGTTAGTTTGAGCTTCATTATCATAATTTGTGGACCATGCAGTCTAACCATTTGAATTGAAGCAAAGTTTATACCAAACTCATAAAAAGTATTCTCTTCAAGAATGAGTGACTTTATTAAGCTGATGCAAATGTTTTAGGAGCAGCAAAATGTAGTTTTAAAGACCTTGTCAGCATCAATTCTTTTTTTTTTTTTTTTTTTTTTTTAAGGTACATTTTAAATTTTTGCCTTTTAATCATTACAGGACAGATACATTTTGACAGGAAGTGAATTGGGAGAGAGAGGGGGGACCGGACCGGGAAAGGTCTGCGAGGCTGGACGTGAACTTGTGACACCCAAAGTAGGGTTGCGCAATATGGTAATTTTTCATATCGTCATATCGCCAGACTGTGAGATCGCCGATACACGATATTATTGTGTATGAGTGGGTGGGGGCAAGAGAGGGACTCTCTGTACTTATCACAGGCTATGTGGTGATTTTAAACCGCGTGTAAGCTACATGAGAGAGAGAGAGAGAGAAAGAGAGAGAGAGAGCAGGTGCGCGCCTGGAAGCACCAATAACCACCTGAAATACTATACTTTCAAACATATTGAAAAACTGACATGCTAAATATAAAAATATTCAAAACAGCTAGTTCATATATTTTGATACAGCAGTCATACATTGTTATTATGGAACCGCGCGTCCTACGTTTTCGCTCTTTGGCGCATCTTCGCAGAAGTTATCAGTCAAACGAGGTGAAAATCAAAAGTAGATTTATTTTAAAGACCAACAGATTAACACTAAATATTGGACATAAACGAACACGTTAAAAGTATTTTCAGATAGCCGAAGTTTATTTTTTTGGAGTAAAGTCAAATTAAACGGATAGCTACATAAGTCACAGCGTTCTGGACAGCGCGTCCCACGACGAGCCCTGTTTTAGACGGATTACACATTTTTTTTTTTATAACGATGATGAAGAACAAGGAACAATGTTTTTAGTTCATGTAAAAGAAAACGAAATGCTGGTGACGATGCTGTTTCATACTCATTTATAGATCTCTAAAAGATGTCTCTTTTAGCTTTAATAATTTGTAAATAAAGGTTTACCTTTATTTGCAGTTCTGCAGTTCAATTTTGTTGTGGGTTTAATTGTAGAGGAGGAGCCTTATTTGCATGTATGTGCGGCGCATACATTATTATTTGCAGTATGTTTTTTTTTTTTTTGCTAATCTTGGTTAAGCCACGTTTTTGTGAGTTAAATGCGCCAGATGGGTCTCGAAGGGTTTGTGGGATTGTCCTCTGAGGCTAAGACACTACTTTTATCTGCACATAACAGATTTAGCTGCTAAAACAGCAAACGAGGCCTAACCATCTGTAGCTAAAGGAACAGAGCTAGCTTGAGCTTCCTTACGGTTACTGTCTGCAAATGAAAGGGTCCTGTGAAAGTTAGCATTGGATATTATCTTAGTTTTAGTACCCAACACTGTTTGAAAAGGAAAAAAATCTATGTATGAAAAAAAAAAAAACTGCCCTCAAGAAGTAATTTAATAGGGTCTTTAAACATTAGTGGAGATGAATATCACACCCTGTACTGCAGATGAGTGCATGTTTGTGTGTCGGTGGCTGAAAGGACGTCCTTTCAGTCTCATCTGTTCATCAATGAGAGGGACCACTCAGAGCGGACATGTTTGCTCTCCTTCATCTCACTCTGTCTCTATGCTGTCCATCCAAATGGGTGGCCTGGGGTCTCGTCTCATCAACACGTCTGCTAGTTTAGAGAGCTGTGCTTCTGATCAAAGCCACGTGTGTCTCTGAGGGCTCTGATGTCATTCTCATCAGGTATGATGTCTAGATGCTTTATAGACCTGATCAGAATACCTCCTGACAGCAATGCACACATACACACTGATGAGGCCTTTTATAGCGCTTTGTCACCACCTTTTTAGGAGCAGAATCAATTATCAGTAATTAAGTTAGTGTCAAAGTCTTTATCATTCATTCAACCGGACAGCTTTTTTTTTTTTTTTTCTTCATCTATTTTCTTTTAACTCAGATGTCCAAGAAAGGCCTCTCGTGTTCTTCTGGTGACATTGGTTCTTTCTTTCATTTCAGTGTCTCTTTTTTCTTCTTTCTTTCATCACTTTTGTCATCTGAAGAAAAAAACATTCTTTTAATTAGTGTCAGTCTTCTGAGAATGCATTGGCAATTTTATTGATCTTAATAAAGCATATCAAATTAACTTCTTTTTAAATTTTTGTTTGTAGAATGGTTTAATTTTGACTAAATATAATAGATATCTCATTTCCCTGAGTCTAGTCAACGGTGCATGAGAATCAACAATCAAGCATATGATTCATTGCTTTAAATTATATATGTGATTCTTCATGCATTAATATGTATATGTAAATGAGTTTGTGACATAATACTATTTATTCATTTATTTATTTTAAATACAATAAAAATGCAGTAGCATAAACGGATAAAGTGAATAATACCATGTTAAGTGTTTTCTCCCCCATAGAAGTCCATTATAAGGAAACGGCTTAACGTGGCTTACTGTACTTTAACAATGACCGGGGGAAACCAAACTTTTGTCCAATTTTATTTATAATAAAGACTTGCCACTGTCAAAAGAGCAAGCTCTTATTCAGTTTATAAAGTAAATAATATTATGTTAAGTGTTCACCTCCATTATAAGGAAGCCGCTGATATTATGTGATATTCAGTTTATCTGTCGAATATGGGCTCGTTCTTTTGACTGTAGTTAGTGATTATTACAAGAAAGCTTTGAGAGAAATTTGTGTTTCCTCGTCAGTTTTTAGGTGTTTTAAGCCACGTTAAGCGTTTTAGTATGTCCCGTGGAAACTGGTATACTGTCAGGCACTATGTTAGTACCTGTTGTTCTGAGAAAAAAAAAACATTACATTCTAGAAACTACATTATATGAAACCGTTTCTTTGAGTTTGAGTTTTATTTATGCATTTTCAGATACAAATTGCTATATTGTGAGATATATCGTTATAGAGGTAGAAAATTGCTATATCGCCCACCCCAAGTGTTTTAGAAACAGTTGTTTTATTCAGATTTATTGTTTTATTATTTTTTTTTTACATTTTATTTGAATGCTGAAGGTCTGTCTGAACTGTAAAGAGCCTGTTAAGTGACCTATGATTTAAAAAACAAACAAAAAAAGCACCCAAATGTAAATGCTGCTCAGCATTAGGATCATCACGTATATAAACGGTTATATTTGCATGTAGCGTAGTAACAGTATATCACATTTATTTCAGTTTCGCAGAGATGCTTTTATGTGGCCAGGTGGAAATGAATTGGATGTACCTGATTGGAAAACAGTCCAATCGCTCAATACACATGTAGTGTAAATACCCCCCACAATGCCCAACAAAGTTTTTCATCCGTAAACCTCCGTGTGGCGCCACACATGTGATCTATTACTCTCATTAAGCCACCAAAACAAGTGTATGAATGTTTTTATGAGAGGTAACACTACACAGAGCGAGGGTCTTCAGCAGGGGGTCTGCCAATTACTTTATTCTCAAAATCATTAGTGAGAATTTAAAATGTGTTAAAATTAAGTTAACTGTAGTCCAAGCAAAAGTTAAGAAGCTAAAGTTCAGCTGAATGATTCATACTTCCTCCCACATTAAAATGCATTCAGTTAAATTTAAATCTCACCGTTGTTAGAAGTAAATGTGCCTGTGTAAATGCAGACTGTATTCTTTCACACCAGTCCACACAGATCGGATAGAGTTATGAAAGGCAAATCAAGGGTGCAGATAAAAGCATTCGAAAGGAAGAATGTGGTGGGCTAGTGAGAGGACTGGTAGAAACGGAAAGAAAAGTGAAGCACTCCTGGCGAAGAGCGTCTGATCGTGACTTGTTGCCCTTGAATGTCTTCTGTTAAATGTGTGAAGGGGAAGCATTTATCTTCTGTATACCTGTGTGAGCGTGTCTATCTGTTCTCCAGCTGACAGCAGCGCTCTTCATGTTGACACTTATTCTCTCTTATCACCGGTTTTTACACACTACAGCTTCACTCTGAGGAACACACCTCTACCTTTCACTGCCTAATGCTGCCTTCACATCCTTCTGGGAAGCTCTTTAAATGTTCTCAATTTGTTATTATGAAGTGATTTACATATAAGTAATTGGTTGGAATAATTTATGTTTTATTTCTCTTTATTTTTAGTAGCTGACATGGGAGCTTTTTAAGATGACCATCTAGCACTTAAACCATCCCATTAACTTAAAGGAATTCACTTCTAGAATAAAAATTCTGTCTATTTCTTTTTCATCAGTCGAAAAGAAATTGTGTGTTTTTTTTGTTTTTTTTTTTGGTTAAAGCATTTTCAGGATTTTTCTCCATATAGTGGAGTTTAATGAGGATCAGTGGGTTGAAGGTCCAAATTGCAGTTTCCAGCCCAGCAATAAGGGTCTTATCTAGCGAAACAATTGGTCATTTTGAAAAAAACAATTGCTCGTCTTCCACCTATGGCACACGTGACCTAAGGTTGAGTTGGTGCAAGACGAGCATTTGTGGTTAATAAATATGTACCATGTTATTTATTTATTATACTTACTATAAATAAATACATTTATTTTTCAATATTTTTAAATATATAATATTTTTTTTACTTTTTTAAAAAAAAAATTATCCCAAAAAGGTAAATTGTCATAATTATCATTATGAACTAGGCTTGAGCAGTATCCAAATTTTGATACCGTCAAACCTCCTTACCATGAATAATAATAAAAAAAACGATGACATCAGACTCAGAAAGCGTCACCAAACTGTTGGCTTAATTGTGCCTAAACCGTTCAGAAGCAGAATACCAAACACTAATACTGAAACAATTACAAAATAACATGCACATCAATATTAAACAATTTTATTAGCAGCAAATAGCAGTTTATAAAAAAAAAGTGCAAGTACAACAGTCAAACTAAATTAAATTAACTAGTTTTCACGCAGAGACACACAAATTGCATCGTCTGTATTTACCGCCTTTCCCTTCTCATGGTCGAAACCCGAAATACTGCCAAACTGCAACTAAAGATAAGGAGAAATAAGACAATTGGTAAATTATTCCTACCAATTACTTATACGCAAATCACTTCATAATAACAAATTGAGAACATTTAAATAGCTTCCCAGAAGGATATGAAGGCAAATTCTTTTCTGTTTGACCACTTCAAAAAATCAACGTTTATTATTATTTAGTTTCATTGCTATTTCTGTTTTCTGAAAAGCTCCTCTTCGTGTCCATGTTTGTCATTCCACAAGGTAAGTTTTTGAAAAAGGTAGCTAATGCTTAACAAGGCTGATTTATTTATTTATTTTTTTAATAAAATGCAATATGCTGTAGTAGAAATACTACAATTTATATTAACATTTTATTTGAATATAATTTAAAATATAGGGTAATTCTTGTGGTAAGGCAGGGTTGTCAGCAGCCAATACTTCAGTGGCACACAATCCTTCAGAAATCATTCTAATGTCTGATTTGCCACTGTGCATTTGATATTTTTTGATATTTTTTTTCGTGATTCCTTGAATAGACGTTTCAAAGAACAGTGTTTGCTTGAAATGGAAACCTGTTGGTACATTTCTAAATGGCTTTACTTTCACTTTAGATCAATTTAGTTCATCCTTGTAGACTAAAAGTATAAACTTATTTTTCGGAAAGCAAAAAATACTGCCCCAATTTTGAAAGCTATATTTTTCTATAATTGATTTCTATAATAGGTTTCAAAAGGAATATTTACAATTAGTAGCGCAGATTTATATTGCGTTTTGTTAGTTATCAGCCATAAGCTGAACACAATTATGTCAGACCGAATACAAATAAGTCCTTTGGAGTTCGTAGGTCATTTAAATTAGCATTTGAGTGACCCATCTCATATAAATTTGATTTCATGTAATGGTTCTTTAAGGAATAGTTAACTCCAAAATTGTGAACTTTGCCTCTTCCTGTAATGACCCACTCCCGATAACCCCTTCATAATTTAAGGCCGTTATCAAAGGAAATCTAATGCAGACACAGGATGTATGAAAGCCTTTACATGCGTTTTATAGACTTTTTATTCAGCCCACTCCTGTTTGTTTCTGTCTTTTCATCTCTCCCAACAGTAGATTACTGTCCCGTGCTGAGTCTATCATCTATCACTTTCTGTCTCTTCCACTCTCTCCCTTCATCTCTCTCACTCTCATCTCTCCTGCTCTCATCTTTTGGCAATAGTTATTTAATTTAATTGTTGAACCTAATATTGATTGAGCTGCATGTGATGTGTAAACCAGAATTGGCTTCAGTATTGATCTACGTTCTGTTTGTATTGAACTTATAGGTCTCTATGTTGGGAATAGTTTTTCGCCTTCTTGGCTAGGAAAGCCTGTGCTTTCACCTTCTGTGAAGATGTGTTTATGTGCTGTTTATTTGTAAGAATACATCTATTCCTTACCTCTGATTTGTGTTTATCGCCGTCTTTCAAAACATAGCGAGCTGCCTACCAGGGGATAAACATCATAGATGTGTCTGTGACACCCAGAAATGCTGATTGGCAGGATGGCAGCTCACTATATTTTGATACGCAGCCCTGTGTAACCTCCGTCTATCCTTTGTCAGATGAAGGAACTTGTTTCTGTTTTCGTCTGCTTCCGTAAAAGGTGTGAAAATCAATAGTATTGCGATTATTTTGTGTCGAATAGATACGCTCAGGCTAAGTATTAATTTTAATTATTATTGTGCATGTCAAGGAATTGACTTTCTAAAGCTCATTAGATGGCAAAATAACTTTCTTCTTCAATCAGAGAGCAGAGGTGGGAGTTCTCTGAAGCGTAGCACAGCTGCACAAAATTAAAAGGACTTCTCTGCTTCCCGTTGAATGTGTTCACTCTGTGTTATGGGAAGGGCAGTTGACATATGCTGTTTTTAGGTGAACGTATTTGGTGGTTATACACAGCTGGGATCTCACTCTCGACCTGTATGACTTCATTTCGTTCATGAAGGATAAAATGAGACCAGTCCTGAAGACTTTGAATATCACCCACAAGTCACTTCATAGTGCATTTTTGAGCTCTGCAGCATCTTGTGCTATTTTTATTTTTTTATGTGGATTGCATGTAGTTCTTTTCAAGCAGGAGGCTTGGGTCCACTAAGGGGCCTCATCTTTCAGAGGGACCATTTATTTATTTGATTAAATCACAAAATAGTGGTTAATAGGGGCAGGCGATAAACTGGTAGAAATTTGATGCCACTCAAACATTTGTATAAGATAAAAAAAACAACAACAGAAATTATAATTTTTTTATGCCTGAATGTGATAAAGTGAGTGAAGATATTTAAATAAAAGCTCATTAAAATCTAAGGTTCATTAAACTTTATATTTATTGAAAAATTGAAACATTACAGACAAATTTACATTTGATTTTATATGAGTTCAATGACATGAGTCCTCTAAAAGGGGCATATTTCAGTCATCAATGACTGCAGTGTAACCCAGATATCTCTCTATTTACACCTGCCTTCTAGCACCTTCTGTACTTGACTGGATACATACTCTAGGTTAAGGAATGGAGAATCCAGCCTTCCGTATCGCCATGAGCAGGATTTTGGATGATAATGGTGTTAAGCTGTGGAGATTTGGGCTTCCCTTGGAGTGTAGAGCAGTTGGAGCCCAGTCTGTGTTTGATGTCATGTCTAGGGCATGATGGGATTGATTTCTGAACTGGTCTGAGTGCTTCAAGGCTTCAGAATGACCGACTCTCCTTGAGCTGCTCTAACGTGTGTGTTTTTTTTTTTTTCTTTCCCTAGACCTATTCATTTGTGTTGAATAACAGTGTCTTTTTATTTTGTGGTCAGGATTCAGATAAAAGGTCAAATTTAAAATTCAGTTGTGCAGTGATGTGTTATGAAATATATATTTAAAAATTATATATTATATATATTTGTTTGCTCTAAGAAATGTCAAAAATGGGTGGTTTAGGTGTTACAGTTCCCTTTATTGATACTCTCATTTTGTGGCATGTCTCGATGACCTCACTGCGTTTTCATAAGTTTCTTCTGCTTTTTGTCTCAGATCTCCTTCTGAATAATTGAAAATCAAAACTCCTACGGACTCCACAGAATCTGTGAAGCTGAGAACTTCATCAGGGTGATGACCACGTGATGCCACATCTCTGCCTTATCAGCAATAGGTAAAACATTTGGCCAGTGGATGAAACGGTGTTTCCCATAGGTTTCCGGTTTTTTGTGTTACTTTTTAATTGTTAAATTAAATGTTACTAATCAAAAAGCATGTCTAAATTAAGTTATATCATGAAACTTAAATAATTTAACCACAATTTATTAAAAGTTCAATAGAAATAACTTTTTTTCCCCCCGACCTTATGTTTTGTTGTTAACAAATTGTGTTAGCATGTCTAATTATTTGAAAAGCATTTAGATAGATTTACTCAAATGAACAGTCAAATGCTAAAGAAAAGAGTAACTTGAAATGATTTCTGTTATGAATTTAATAAAAAAAAAAAAAAGAGAACAAAACGTTTGCATAGCTGTTTTGTACTTCGTGTTTATCTTAAATCTCAGGGACACTTATACTACATGCTATATGGCGCATGAGTGGACTGATATAAATGAGGAACTGGAGAGATTTAGGGAAGAACAAAAAAAGAGAAATAAAATGGGCCTCTTTAATGGGCAGAGAAGGACACGGAGAGATTTTGCAGAGATGTGAAGTGGAGGCGAAAAGAAAAGGAGACGAGCAGAAATAAAAAGGTGAAGGTTTGGTGCTGACGGATGCAGATTTGAGCATCTCGATGACAATGGGGTAATGAAAATGGCATTTTTTGGCTAATAATGGACTGCTGGGTGCTGAAAGGCCGCTGTGTGGAAGTAGTGGAGGGAAAAATCTTAAATGTTGAGGCTGAAAGGAATAACACGTATGATCTTCTGTTCAGGAATAATGTGTTTTCTGTGTCAGACCACGTACCCGCATCCAAGAGGTGAAGGACTCTGCACAAACAGACTCGTCCGCTCAGTTAAAACGCACCGCCACACACCTCTCTCTCAGGTGCGTGTGGTACAGATGACCCTGTGGTGATCACAGGCTTGAGTGCATTACTACTGACAGGATAATTAGCCGCTTATGACCTCGTGTCTGTTTTTATCCCCGTCTCTGTTCTCTACATCCTTTTCAGCACTAGCCTATGGCTCTTTTATCTCTTAAGAGCGGCACGCTGTCTCTGTTTTTGTCTCCCTCGCTTTAATTGATGACCGTGAATTGCTCGTATAAAGATAATCCATGTTATAAGAACCTTTTTTGCTATTCTGTGTTTTACTAAGCGCACATACATGTAGGAATGTTAGTCTGATCCACAGTGATGTACGTGGCATGCATTAT
>JAUMHR010000045.1:14340319-14360849 GCA_032361145.1 Enteromius fasciolatus
ACTATGTACCGGTGTGTACTTACACTGTGGTTACATACACATCTAGTTACTATGGAGGTACACAGGTATTAGGGACAATTAATGTAAAGTGGGACTGAATTTAGTGTTAGTTTGGATTATATTAAGATGAAAGTTTGGCCTGCTGTTGTTTTGCTTGTTGTTCTTTTGTGTCTTATACAGCATGTGAGCGATTGAGGGGAGGGGCTGCAGGACAAGTACAGCGAGATGACTTGTGTATGCAAAGGCTCTTTGCTGCTTTTCATTTGCGAAGGGATTTACAGAGACAGATTCTGGGAAGTAATATTCTGTGAAGTGGCCGCTCTGTTTTTCGTCCTGCGTTAACTGGCCTATACATCTCCATCCCTCTATTCCTCTATCTATCTCTACATCGCTCCATTTTTTATTTCCCCCTTGTTTCAAACTCAATTTTCCCCTCCAAAACTCACTCGTCAGCATATGCGCTCTGACTTTCTCGAATGTACCGCACCCTCTCCAATTACACACACGAGCACACACACACACACAGACACGCACGCAGCACCACCCTCTCCATCTCAATTTTATTTACTCTTTGCCTGTTCGCATTGCTTCCCAGCTGCGTGCGTGCGTGTCTCTCTCTGTCTGCCTACTGCGTCTTGTCCCTGTTTCCGTCTCTGTTCTCACCTCCTGCTCTTCCTATCCATATATAACGTGATGTTATTAGTATTCATAGGTATTTGTATGTAAAGTAGTTCTAGCACAGGTTCATTTTTTGTATGTTTGGACAGACACACTGAAACAGATTGGCGGCATCTAAAATGCAATCCTTTTTATGCAAGAACAACTTTAAGATGTAGATGTTTACAAAATCTTTTAGGGTTCACACAATACTGAATTCATAGAATGATAAGATTAACTGATTTTGTATTGTGTATGTAGTTAAAATGTAATTTTCATAATTAATTATATTAATTTAGTATTTAACTCCATAACATTTAAAAAATGTATACCGCAATGGTCTAATTACATTTTATAAATAATGTTTTGATACACGGTAAATGAAAATATATATATATATATATATATATAGTATATACAGTGTATATATAGTATAAAATGTAAAATATATAGATATATAAATATATTATAAATATATATACTTTATATAGAGAGATTTTATGTATAAAACAGATTAAACAATTTTCTGATTCATCCATCAGTTTATACATACTGTAATAAACACTGAAATTGAATAAGGACTTTCTCAAGCAAAGTTTCTCACATGCTGTCAGTCCACTGACATTGTGCATTTCAGCTCATCCCGCCTATCCTCCTCTGCACTCTTTCATCCCTCTGTCCCGCCTCCTTTTTTTCCTTCCTCCTTTTCCTTGCTCTTGCGCTCCCACGAGCAGATGGTGTGAGGTTGGAGGTGGACAGGTAACAGACGACCCCATGTCCCTACTGATCACACATGCCCTGCCCAGGCCCGTTCTGTCCTCCCTCCTGCTTTCACTGTCTCCAGCCTTTCGACCTCTCTTTCTCTGTCCCTCTCTAGCTCTCTCTCTCTCTCTCTCCCGATGGTGTGCTCTGTCTGGCTAGCAGCAGATGGTGGAATGGATCAGGAGGAGACGTCCTCTAACCCGGGACTGAGTCCAGAGATCATAGACCGTCCCATCACGGCCCAGTGGAGCTGGACCACAGCACTGTGTGTGTGTATATCTATTTTAATCACTGCTGCTATGAGGCTGATGTAATTTGTTTGGCAACATAGAATATTTAGCGAGAAGTGTTGCATGCTTGCTACTTTTTTTGGTGTGCGAAGACAACATAAAATGAAAATTAGTGTGTAGTGTGTAATGTTCTGGATATTTAAACACTGGTGAATATGCAGATGCAACTATAAGTATTTAATTTCCCTAGTAAGTGCTCTGATAGTCTGAGCAACCCTCTTAGTTAGTGGAGTGAGGTCTCTTTGACTGACTAGTGATGTTTTGCAATTCATGATACACTTCCTCTTCTAATATGATGTTGCATTAGCCATTTTGTCTTATTGCGCATGATTTACCTGTGCATGTCATTCAAAAGAAACATATTAACGTATTAACTTTTTCAGGATGTGCCCAAGACTATGAAAGCCTGTTATTGTGACTTTATCTAATAATCATAACCTTATTTTTTATGTAATTGCATGTAAATATCTCGCAATTCTGACTGTATAGTTCATAACTGTGAGTTTATTTCTCACGATTATGAGAAAAAATCAGAATTGCGAGTTTCTATCGTAAGAAAAAAAAATGTAATATAGTGAACCCATCAAAATAAAATGAGTTAGAAGATATTAGCTACTAATACTCTGACTGCTAGTTGACATGTAGGTGCAAAGATACTAGTAGAATGTCTAAAGTGGACCCTCCAAATAAAGGGTTACCAGATATTACTCTGTTTTGTAAGCAGGTCTCAAAAGGTATTAATGAATATACAGTTGGTAAATATTAATGAATAGTCTGGTGTGAATTCAAATTGAATCATCTGACATTTAAGCACTGATACTGATAAATATAGAATACCGTTTCCGTTTAATTAGTAAAATCTTGATACAGAGAAATGCAGAATTACTATATCAGTATGTCTACCCTTACTGTGGTTGACAATTACTCATATTGTGGAGAAGGTTATGATTATATTGCTCACCTGTAATTTTAAACAGCTGTTAGAAATCACTTTAGAATTCTTCAAGTCCCCAGTAAGCAACTGTGGCAAGATACAAAATCTTGATTTTGGTGAAAAAACTAAATTCATGTCAAATATTTGTGACAGTACTTTATCTAATCCTTCAGGAATTGATTGGGTGGTTAAAAAAGTGACCCTAATGAATACAGATGATTGGAAAAATAAGATTTGGTGACAATGAAGTGAAAAGATATTAGATTTTGATTAAACATTATTTGTAATGTGGAACACAAATGAATTGTGTGAGAAGACCAGGAACTGCATTAAAATATGGGTCATAGTTTTGATTTCATGTTAAATTTTTAAAACTCAGCCTCTCAGATGAACAACCAAACGCTATTCATCAGCTCAGTAGCGCTTCTTTCATTTCTATTTTCTTTTCCCCGCTCATTGACTCACCCTCCCTCTCTTTAACTCGGTAATGACGTTCAAAACGTGTCGCTTGTAAGCAGTCTCGACCTCATTCTTATGTGACATTTGTACACACATACAGTGTTCTTTTGCCTGTCACAGCAACACAAAAACCCTCCTCTCACACACACACAAACCCACTCTGACATCTTATCTTTTGATCCTTTTGTTCTCTGCGCACCTGTATGCATTATTTTCTTCCGGCTTTTATCTCCTCCTCTTCCCCACAGACTCAAAATTCAATTTTTTTTTTACATTTTCAAAAAATTAATATCACGCCCAATAGAGGAAAAGAGAGTGAAATGGAAAAAGAAAAGGCAGAATGAGAGACCGACAGATGGAGGGAAACAATAGAAGAAGAGTTGGTGAACGAATGAGATGGAGAGTTTTAATTCACAGGCCTGGTGGGATGTCTTACCTCATTTCCTCTCTCTCGCTGGGTTCTAATAAGAACTATTAGAGCGCTGAATGATATTAAAGGACTACACACGTGTTATATATATATATATAAACTTAGAAGATGTGTGTAAGAGCCCCAGCTGAGTCGAGATGAGTCTGTGTGTGAGATGTGAGCTGTGCTGGGGACTGTAGCCCCCCTCTCCTGCCCTCTTGTGCTCAGGACCCCCGCCGAGACAACCATCCAAAAGCTGCGAGCGATAATGGGAGATTTGACTGGCCACGCACACCGTGTTCCCATTATATGAAATCTGTTTTTACTCCTCTATATCTGAAAGCCCTCTCCCTCTCTTCTTCATCCTTGTTTTCTTTCCTCAAATCTCATTTCTCCGGGTGTCTCTTCCCCCGTTTCATTTTCTTTCTTGGAAAGTGTAATTAGGAATATTTATCCTTACATGGGCGGGAATCATTTTCTCATTATGAGCTCTAAGCAAAATCTTTGTGTGTTTTTGCATGTCTCGATGCACACTTGTATAACGTGGTGTACTGCTAATATTTGCCACTTTCATGTGCATTAAGTGATAGACAATAAGATTTTGAGGATAAATGTATCAGAACATAATAAAATACTCATCGGTGCCTTATTTCTGAAGAGCTTGTGTTTCTGAGCTTTTCGTAGCGGACCGTTCAGAAACATAAAGGTTGAACAGAAGAAATATAAAGGTTGGCGGTGTTCTTGGTTTTTGGATGGTGATTCAAGCGCTTAGCCTTACACATCTTTTCCGTCTCTTCACAAAGGTGGTTGCTTGTACGTTTGAATGTCCTTTTATTTGCTCTTTGTCTTGAAATATCAGATATGGCGTCATTACTTGTGTCACACATTCTGTTCTCTGTGTTACCTGATTTAGTTCTCTTAGACTCTGTTTTGATGATTCATTCACTTAATGTCCCAAAGTCCAAAATAAATATGATCTGTGGAGATTTACATCTTTGCCGTTTAGACTCTCTGAATCCCTGAACCAATCAGCGTCATTAAGTCTTCAGAAAGTTTAGTGTGATGGTCCCCTGTGTTTTGTGTGAAGTCTGTACTAGTCCCTATTTGGCTGATTATATCAGTGTTGCGCTCTAATGAGTGTTTAAAGACATTTATGAGTCAGTCTACATGTGACACCAGCAGCAGGAGATCAGATCACACAACACACACACTTCAGCACTCACAAACACCAAAACCTACTAAACCGACTATTTGTCTGTCTTTGTCTGTCTGTCATACTATAATCTATCTGTCTTTCATTTTGTCTGTCTGTCTGTCTCTCTGTCAGATGTATCTCTAATCTTGTCTGTTATTTTGTCTGTCTGTCTATCTGCCGTTTTGTCTGTCTGTCTCTGTCATTCTGTCTGTCGGTCGGTCTGTCATTATATTGTGTTCTGTATAGTGATCTACCAACCGATTGATCATTCTGTCTTTCTCTGCGTAATTCTTATGTGTGTGTTCTTGAGCTGTCATTCTAACATCAATTCCTCTTTCATTCTATAGTATCTGTCTTTATAAAGTTCTGTCCAATGAACAATCTATCAATCTACCACTCTGTTCAGTAACAATCTGTCAGTCTATTTGTCCTCAAACACAAAATCTAAAACTGAAACTGTATCTCAGCCACTCTCCATGTTGAAGCTGGAGTGCAAATAAAGAAAATGAAATTTACCTAGCGCGGATACTTTTGCAGTCTGCGTGTTTGTTTCTAACATATGAGAATGTATATGTATGTGTGTGTTTAATAAAAAGAGCATTTCAAACGAACCTGCAGGAATCAGGCATGTCCGTACACAATGAGACGATGAGATTAGAGAGAGCACACATCTATATAGAGGATGCGAGAGGAGGAGTATATTTACGCTTCCAAGCATCAGGGGTGAATGTCTTCAGATGGTTTTTATATGTGTACTTGAACATTAGAATGACTCAGAGGTGGTAAACAATGTGTGCTGGTCTAATAGAAAAAGAGAGAGACAGGTGCAGTTTGCGGATTGTGTGTGAGGCAGTTGGGCTTTGTTGCTGAATGATGAGGCTGGATTGATCATTGCTTCTGGACTCTTACCGTAGATATCTGACCAGCTGGCTGCTCTTCTCTAGTCTACACACACACACACAAGCGGTGCAGGTGGTTAAGAGGCGTGATGCAGAGAGCTGAATGTGTGTGTGGATGCTTTTGATGACAAAAGGGTGCCATGGCATTCACACAAACACACACACACTTTATCTATGAGCGTCATTGTAAGACACTGCTCTTGTACACGGTGGGATGAGGGGTTGTTACTAATCCATCAACATGTGTCTGTCTTTTTCTTATTTTAACTTTCATGTTGTCTTTTTCAAAGAGACTCTAAGGACGTTTTAATAACTAGAAAATGTTTTGCAATTTTAACAAGGGCTGATTATAAAGAAAATGTAAACATCCTCCATAAAAAAAGAAGAATTGCATCTGTTTGGGGCATACAATAGGCGGTACAAATGCAATTAATTTCACATTCTGACAGACTGAGATTTATTCTGGAACAATGTGTGTTTTTAAGCTAAAGTAGAAAATGGTTACTTTAACAGACAAATATATGAAAAATCGGAAAAAATGCATGCCTACTTTGTCATCTGTATGGTTAATTCTTCAATTAATATTCATGTTTTGTTTAAGTATTTTAAATGTAAAATTATAGGTCAACCCGAAAATCATGGTTCAATGGTCAAATATGTGAAAGCATCTAAAATGTACTATATTGATGTGTGTGATATGATGTATTTGAGATATATGAAGTCATTGGATGTTTTTCTTCAGAAGGTTCTTCTTTTCTCATGATTAATGCAGAGTAAACTCTTCTGTTTTCTTCCCTTCCCTCTTCTCCACCTCGGGGGAAAAACATTCACACCTTACTTATAGTGTTACTGTGTTGCCGCAGTAAAACGTTCCATATACAAACACAGCAGCACATTAACTGAAATGCTAGAGTGGTAATTTCTTTTGCTACTCCTTCCTTTATAAAAGAATAATTCAGTGGTGTCTTATTTAAGAAGTCATTCCATTCCCTGTATTGACTGACAGGAGTCAATCAATATGTGATTATTTTTGTCTAAATAATCTGCTTTAATAAACTACCGGGGTGTTAGCTCAACCCAGTATTATCGAGCAACGCAATATTCTACAGATTATTACTCTGTAAACACTGATTGAATGCTTTTCTATTATATCTGACAATGTAACAATGGAATGTTTCCACCATTTGTCCAATGTATTATTTTGTCAATTTTGCTCTGAGAAATTTGAAAAACTTCACTATGTGTATTTCCTATAAGGGAGAAATTCAAATATCACGTGGCTTAAAATGCCTGTTATTGGTTGGATTAAGATCACATGCACAGTTATGATTCCTATAATAATTTCTAGCATTTTTAGTTCAGTAAGGTGGATGAGAAATGATTTGTCAGATAGCCTTTAGTTGAGAAGCTTTGAATCATGATTTACTATTCGCTATTGCTTGTCAGAAACGTTCTTGGTCCCGTTCTTTTTCTAGTGGAAACATGTGATTGCAAGAGTCATCATATTTTTGGTCTGTCAGCGCTCCAGTTCTTCCCAAAGGTGTTCAGTGAGGTACAGGTCTGGGCTTTGTGAGGCCAGTCCAGTTCTTTCCCGTCAGACTCAATAAATCATTTCTTTATGGGCATCTCTTTGTGCACAGGGACATTGTCATGCTGGAAGAGATGGAGCTACGTGATCATGTCTGAGATAGCTGTACCTGATTTTCTGCACCTGTTAGCAATGGATGTAGCGTGAATAGCCAGACTCGTTTATTGCAAGTGTGTTTCAGCTATACATTTTGTGCAGTTACATTCTATTCTTCGCAATCTGTCTATTTTTTTTGTCCTTGAAGATTAGATATTGTTGATTCGCCTATGCATGTGTGATGCATGAGAAGAGCAGGCGTGTAAAACGCTTTGGTTGCTGTGCTGTCTAAATGAGAGAGGACATCACTCATTTCCAGCCTCAAATTGCCTTGCTCTCATCTGTGACCTTCTGTAAACAGCCTTACAGCATCCACTGGTGCAGACGCCACACACAGCCCAAGAACATGATCTGTACGTACACACACACATACACCATTTGACCATATACACCTACTTGTTTTTAATTTGCACATGTACGTCATGCACTCTTTCCTCTCTGAAGGCAATCGGGGCCCCTCAGGACCTCTTGTACATAGCATAAATGATTCACCAAACATGTCTACCTCCCCAGAGATTCGCTGACAGTCACTCACACTCATCCATCATAATCTCCTCTTGTACTTGATGGGCAGATGTATTTAATGCTGTTGTTTACAGTGCTAATCCTCTTAGATTCAGCCAATCAAATGTTCTCTTTTAACCAGTACAGACATGGGCTGCAGTCACGCAGGAGCAGAATATGGTATTAAGAGCTGATGGAGCGTTGCATATAATTATGTTCACACACAATTTGGTTTTAAACAAGAATAAAGGCTGTATTCTATTTTTCTTTAGCATTTTAAGAGTTAAACCGTAAGATGTATGAAGGTTACCATATTTCATATTTAAAGGGATACTCCACCCCAAAAGGAACATTTTGTCATTAATCACTTACCCCCATGACAGTCTCTTTGACTGCAAGGAAGGGATCCAGTACTCCATCTGCTATCAGTGGTTCCATCTGAATGTTATGAAGTGACGAGAATACTATTTGTATGCAACGAAAATAAATATAATGACTTTATTCAATAATTTTTTCTCTGTTTCTCACTGCATCAACATAGTGCCATTTTGAATAATATCCACTGCACGCAAACTATGTATACTCTACCAGCTGAGAAATGTTTAGCATAAATGCATAAGTCTACATGTATTTATGCTTTGATTTGATCAATGTTGTGTCTGCAACCATAATTTCTTAGGGTAATGCAGAGTTCAGACTGTACGATTTTCAAAGTAGTCGCGTCACAGATCTTTTCACAATGGGGTAGCATTGAGTCGCTGCTGTGTTCACACTGCATGATAGATCGGTGACTGGGGGTGCATGACTTTACAACAGGAAGAATCGCCAACAACTTTGTCTCACGCACGCGAGAAGTGACATGGAAACAACGCAAGAGTTCTCTCGTGAGATTGGGATTATTATTAAAATTGATATCAAGCAAAAGAAGCTTGCCATACAAATTGCATGTGCGCTCATTTGCAGCAAAAAGAAGAAAAAAAAGAAGATTATTGGTCGTCGATATCCAAATTAGAAAAGATTCTTAAAACGCTGAATGTTGCAAAGATATCAAGATCTCAATTAGATCATCTGAAGACGAGTCCTTAGATACCAAACACGAAATGTGTTGCTCTGATGAGGTGACAACTGGTGATCATAAACATGCATAAAACAGTGTACCATACACAAGGCGATACACAAGCACAATAACAATATACACGATGAACTGAAGGATATTCAGTGTTCACTCAAAGGAAGTTTTCCTGTGAATTAATTTAGGGAAAAGTCCATTGTCTTTGCAAAAGGGAGGACTAGTCAGATTTACTTTGTTCACATTCCTTCAAGCAATAAACCAATCATATCAGTCGGTTGACATGGAATCCGAGGCCTGGTTTGCCTTCCTTTGGTATAAGCGACCCTTCGGGGGAAAGTTACAAAGACTCTCATAGTTGCAGTTTGAGTTACCCCTTGGGTTGGTGGAAGCAGTATTAAAGATTATTTGTTAAGTGTAACAAATAGTTTGTGCCTGATTGGTTCAAATCCTACATCATCTTGGTTTGCTTTTGTCAAAATGGTTCTTTTTATTCTCTGTATCTGTGTTTATCTCTCCATTTCGATGAACAGTGTGGTGATAAGAAGGTCAGCTATACCAATGGGACATCTCCTCTCGTAGAACTTTATGACTTTTTAATGGGACTGCAATCACTCCAGCCTGCTGCAATCACAGCCAATTAGCAGCTCCTGCTCGTTAACACTGCTCCCAACACTGCACTAATTCGAGGTTAATTTGGTTTGATTGGGAAATTTTTGAATCTTTGTGTGATACGAGGGCGTGATGATATATGACCGCAATCTTAAACATGCTTTAATTCCTTTAGGGAAACGCATGTGGGCGCCATGTTTGCGAAAGCTTGTGTGTTTGGAGGGGATTATGAGAAGATATACTCCCTCAGCTCTTGAACCATCAGCCTACCACATCCATAAGCAGGTATAAAGAGGTCCAGTCTCTAAATTTTTGTTCCAGCAAAGGTCCGAAAAGTCAATACTTGCACCTTTTCCAGAACCAGTATGCTCATGAAATGAAATACACAAGATGCATTTCATTAGTATTCATCGCAGGAGTTATTTCATAAGAAAATGAGATGCAGTGATCTTAAGGAGTGATTTTTGATATTAGATCAGGAGTTTGGGGCTCCAAATTGGGCTTGAATCACTATTATAGTTTTTATTTGTTATTGTAATGTTATTGAATGTCAGAATTAGCTTTTTTTTATGACATGGTGGCTGTAACCACCATATTCAAGTCAATGGGGACCAACTAAAGGTGCATTATAAATGTACATTTTTCATTTTGAGGCTGCTCAGAAGTCTAAAAGCACTCTTCATAGTGTTGTAAATTGTTGTTGGAGGCCAAAACCCACCAAAATAAGGTCTAGAAATCCCTAGTTTGCTACAAGTTTGCTACATTTTGCAACATTTATTCAGTGAAAATTGAATCATGCCTCAGACCTTAAATGTTATATTATCATGACAATTAAGTTAAGTATTTTTTCTGTTGACTGCATTACAATCAACATGCTCCAGCCACTATAAGTTATCGTGTACAATGATTTGGTCATTATCTAAAGATAAACCTCGACAAAGTGATCAGGAGGGTCTTGTGTCATCCAGGGGTGTGTTTCCCGAACTCGCTGATTAACCGCCATAGTACGATGCATTGTTTTGGAAATTAACTAGCTAGTCACGACTGTTTACCAAAAACGGTCGCATCTCCATTGTTTAAACCACATTAGTTCAACAACATAGGACCATTGTTGATGACGTCACACGCATGTGGTGGAGGAATAACTTCTGCTATTTAACTGATTAGAGATTTCCAAGATGCTGCTGTATTGCACATGTTGACTAATTTACTATTTTTGTTCACTGTCATCATGCTTTATTTGATCTTTCAATCATCGCGGGTTCCCTCTGACGTCATGCATTCCCTTATTCCATTTATGCACATGCGTACTTTTCAAAAACAGTGTTTACAATAGATGTGCAAAAATAAATAATTAAAATGCATTTTAAATTGAGGTAAAATAGAAGATAAAGATAGTATTGCATGTTAGTTTGCATTAGCAAAGCTAAAGCTGTAGTTCCAACCACGTACATTTGTGACGTTCACTGCAAACGTTTGTTTGAACTATGCTTTCGGGAAACACCAAATCGTTGAACTACGCTGGTAATAACTTGTGACCATAGTAGGCTAAACACGTCAAACACTTCTCATAAATTAGCATAATTATAAATGTAGTCTATATAATCAAATAATTTCACCTCAAATTAATGTTTCATGACTATCTATTTATATATTTGGTAAGCAGCCATGTAATAAGTAGGATAATGTAGTTACATGGTAATTATAACAAAATAAACCTATTCAGGTGTGCGTTTCTCAAAAGCAAGGTTAGCAATGGCCCTATGTTGTTGAACTAATGTGGTTCAAACGCTGGAGATGCGACAATGTTCGGGAAACAGTCGTGACTAGCTAGTTAATTTACAAAACAATGCATTTTTCGGGAAATGCACCCCTGGATGGAAGTAATCTGGATGTGCATCGCGGTCCACTAATTGGTGACCTCTATTCTAAAGGCACATGGCTGAGGCTTGAGTTTTTAAAGGGATACATCACAGCTGTTATATGAATGAGTCTGGGCTTCGGTTCAGCCCACAGAAAACTGCCTGTGAATGAGACAATGAGCAGGTTCAGCCAACTATGACAATCACACCAGTTGTTCAGCAGTCTGTCAGATCATAAACTTCATAATTTGTGCTTTCCGACGCGCACACATGCTCACACGCACCAGGGCTTGGCTTTTCTTTTACTCGGTCATTTGCAGCAGACAAAAAGGTTGCATAAATCAAAACAGATGAGTATCATAAATGTCACTTTTAAAATGTCAGTGGAAATAATGCACTTTTTCCTCAGTGATGAAAGAGATCTGCAACTTCTGAAAGAGCTGAGCTGACATTCCACTGGAGGTCAGAGGTTAAGTTTTTAATTGTATTTTTGATGACTGGTGGGGTTTCTCATATGTAAATTCTCACATTTCTCAGTATGAAGTGAGAGATGACTGGAAATGTGGAAGGAGGCTAGATAAGTGGATATCAAGAGTAACAGAAAGACTGATAAAACAATTCATTTGAAAGCATTGATGATGAAGAGTTCAAGCGGATAGTTAATGAAAGACACAGGTTTCCAGAGAGAGCATTAGAGAGATGCATTTTCATTTAATATCTGTATGTGCGTGTTGTGATTGGCCGGATTAGACTTGTGTGCCTGAGCTGCTGTGCGGAGATTAGAAAAAAATGACAGATTAATATCCTTCTATTGGTGGTGGTGTTGTAAATTAATTTCCTCTTTATAAGCGTTTAAGTTTCACATGCATGCTCTGCTCACCACATGACCAGCAAGTTTTTTGGGGGGGATTTTTTTTTTCAAGAGTAGATTGGTTAATCATTGGATAAAAGAATGTGGTATAAATGGTAAAAATAAATTGCAACACTCATAAACTAAACAAAAAAAAAAAAAAAAACTGGATTTTTTTTAGATTAGATATAGATTTTTTTTTATTTTAAAACAGGATTTTAGCTAAACTTGATTTTATTGCTGATTCAGAATGTCATTAAAACATAATCTTGACCAACTCTTGAAGTAAATTATTTTTGTGTTTTGTAAAATTAGAAATCACTTAACTGTCACAAAAAATGCTTAATTTCTCTTCCTGTACTTCCTGTGCGCTGCTGCAGTCTGTGCGCGAGATCAAAAAATGCCGCTACAAGAATCCTTATGTCAACGTTGGTTGTGAAATGCCATTGGCTCTTGTGTGTCTCGTGATTGATTGCATCATACTGTTGTGAAATACTATTGGCTCTTGTGCATCTCGTGACCGATTGTATTTGTGCTATGTTTTCTGACTGAGACGAACAGTAATCGTGTTAACAGAGCATTTTAATTGATTAAAACCTTGTGTTTTAATCTCATCTTCATGTAAAGACTTTGTGTAGCTTCAGAAGACTTGCCATGTGACACAAGTTGTTTGTAATGTATTTATACTGCTTGTTAATGAGTGTATAGTTTGTGCAACAAATACTGTACCTGTGACTGCATTTGCCTGTGTGTGTTTTATATTGTTCAGAGGTGGGTAGGTTTAAGATAGGGGTGGGGTTTGGTGCTCCAGTAAAAGTAAAAAATGATATAATATATTTAAATATGCATGCAAACCACTACATTAAGCTGAACAACTGAAAACAATGGAGGACCCCTAATGTCAAAAAGTGACTAAAAAGGGGTACTTTGAGCTTCAAAAAGTGACTAAAAAGGGTCTTGACAAAGCGTCAGAATGTGATGAGTTGGAGCGAGACTGTGTTGGTTTTTAAGAAGTTTAGGCTTACAATCAGTGTTTGGTGCTTGTACATCAGTGTCATCTATCATTTCCTCTGACTTCAGGCATTACTCATGGGTAAGGGTAGGTTTAGGTGTAGAGCTATGGTCAAGACTAAATTTTGGAATTAAAATGTTGTTCCAGGATCAACAAAATAGGTTGACCTAGGGAGACATTGAACTTGGCAAAATCAGGCTGCGCCTACATTAAAGAGTATTTTGAAAGATAAAGATGACAATGATGAGGATAAAAATGTTTTTGTGTTCATCACACAGAGCTATTGTCACCATCCAAACCATGTTTATAACAGCTACCATATGGCTTGTGCAAAACTGCATGTCGTATGGATATGAATGTCATATGGACCATTTGCATGTTATTTTGCTTCTGTATTATAGAGTGTGAAAGTGTGTATTATGTGGATAATGCACTTACTAGATTTATCACTGATAAAATGCACTTATTCTATACATAACATTATTGCTTTTTTTTCTTACTTCAAATATCTTTGTGTAATTACATTTGAATTTAATGTATATTTTGGATACAGTTACATCTGTACTTAAACTGTTAACCCTTTAACCAAACCATCTCACCAAATCTGTCCTTAATCTTAACCGTACCACCTCAGTAGCAGTAAAAGTATTTTGCAATTCAACACAAACACAATAAACAATAAAGAAATGACTTATCTGAATTACTTTTTTTTTTTGAATAATTTTAATCTGAGGCTTATTAATTTCACTTTTGGTGGAAAAAAAATTCAGTTGCCAAAAATGTCTTTTTTTATTTTTTTGTTATTAAATATAAATAAACAGGTCCAGCTCAGGTAACAAACAGTCATGCAGAAGTATAGAAATAATAATAAAGAAACTACACAGTTAGTTCCTTTTATGGAGTAACACAATATTGTAATGCATTACTTTTAAAAGTATATTTACAACACTGGATAGTAGTTGAAAAGAAAAAAGACAACTTACAGCATTCACAAATCTTTAACTACTGTAATATGGATGGGACTTGATTTTTAGGTATTTATTTTTTCCCCCCGTAGATTGATTTTATCTAGAAAGATGGGCATTCGTGTAAAACACAGAGGCTATGATATTATTAGTTAATATTATTTCTCCACGCTTGCAGCCTTGGTTATGTCAACAAAAAAGGAAAGATCTTTTTGAGAAGCAGAAAGTCATTACATTTGGATTAAGGATTATGAAAACAAACACTTTTTTTCTTCTTCAGAATAGCATGCAGCAAAGGATTTGGAGGCATTTGAGAAATAGTATCCGTGCATATGAGTGAATCATCATGCTGTGAAGGATCTTTAATTTGGTGAGCTTGTCCCTTGTTTACCCCCTGCTGTGACATTACCCAGTTCTTTGACATAGTGTTTGAGTGTAAGCAATGTGTTTACGTTTCATGGCCCCTGCAGGCTTCAGTATGTGTCTGTTTCCAGTAAGCGGGCAACATTTAGAGCGAAAACCTAATCTAAGAGTATATTTTGCTGACTCATCTCATAAATAACATCAACGCTGGTATCTTTTTGTTACTTTTTTCCCTTATTGAATTCCGTCCCTCGTCTACAGATATTATGTTCTGTTTAACTTTTAAAGAGACAGTTGTTGTTAATCAGAGCTCTGAATCACACGCACACTTCTGTGGAGTCGACGGGAGAAGTAAAGGTCATCTTAAACAAGTGTGTCCCTTGCGGTTTCAGATTTTTCCATTTGTGGTAAGCTTGACTCTCTTTTTCATTCCCTTTCTTACTCTGTCTTCTTTTCACTGTCCTCTCTTCGTAAACAGGTTTAATTAATCGTTGGTTAATTATTCAAGTGACCCAGGGGAAGAGAGCACATCTTTTCTGTGTCCGTCTACCCTTTTCCTAGAACGTCAGGAGGAGATTCACAGCCTCCATCTCTCTTCTTCTCATTTTGTTCTTTCGCACTGATTCATCTAATTCCTTTCAGATAAGTTTGACGCTCCTTAGTTTTTTATTCCTAATTTAACTAAAATTAATGTGAAATAAAGATGAGTCTCTACACCTTTTCATATATATATATATATATATATATATATATATTATAAACCTTTAAAGACAACTGTGAGCTACAAGGTTGTTAATCAGTGGCATACACATTTATCAAGCCTTTATTTAAACTTTTTTTTTTTTTTTAATAAACTGCTTAAATATTTGTATGTAATCAGCATTTTAAAATCAACAAGTTTGTACTTCTCCATCACTTTTTTATGTGATTGTCATTTCGGGTTTTTTTTTTTCATTTTTTAGCTTTTTTTGGAAGCCACCTGTCTGCATTATTTAAAATGATTTTTTTAATAATCATATTCAGCATTAGAGTTCCTGGTGATTCTGCAGAGATATCTCCACTAATCCAAAAAATGCAACAAGTACACTGCATCAAAAGAACACGTCTACTCTTCTACTCACAAAAAGCACCGTGAATGGTGTAGTCAGTTTTATATTTCTCTATAGCCCGGTTTCAAAAAAACAAAAAACATTACTGGTATGCATATTAAGACAAAACAAAGGCACTGACATGTTTTCAATGTAAGTTTCTTTTAGTTGAAACAGCTCAGATTTACATTTAATCTAAGACTAGGCTTAAGCCTCATCTGTGAGTGATGCTGGGGCATAGTAGTTATGTCATTTGGTAAGTTAAGTACAACTTTTATAGTCTTTTTGTTTGATTTTATTATTATTTTTTTGTTTGAAGTTTGTAATGCTGGTTGGTTTGGTTCATGACACATAACTCTATAACAAAGACTTATTTTTAAATTATATGTATAGAAAATTGAATTCAAGGCATCTATTCTGGTCCCAAAATGTTAAAAAAGCCTTTATTCAAACATTGCTGACTCTAGAAATACTGCACAATAGTGCTTTTTAGCCACCCAGCCTTCCTCAGAAACAAACAAACATCTGAATTTGACTTCTGGAGTCAAGGCCACTACAAAATTAGTGGTCATTGTTGAACTTTATTCTGCATAGTGTTGTGCAGAATTGTTCAGGTCCAAATATTGTGATATATTTTTCCCGATAATTCGAACATTCCTGTGCAGTGTGTCCGACTCTCGCAGCGATAATAACCAGTCCGTGACACTCCCCGGGAGGTGGGGCTGTTTTCAGGTGGATTGTTTTTCTGTGTGTATTCGTCGGAGGGGGGTGTTATCGGATCTGTGGGGTACCCGGAGCTCTAACAGAACTGCCATTCTTAACATTCCCATAAACCCCTGGGGCCCAGAGGAGAGGGTGGCTGTTAGAAACCCATCGATTGAACAAAACCCCCTGATGGGACCACAAACTAATCAATAAACCACCATGTACCCCCTGTGGAAGGAGGGAACAGAGGAAAGGAGGAGAGGAGTGTGCAATCCCATAGGAGTGTCTGATCTTATTTCTGTCCATTTACATGAGTCACCTGACCTCTCATTGCTTTAATTCAGACTGGTTTGTTTTCTTTCACTTTTCTGCCTAACTTTGTTCCCTCCTGAAAGACTGGGTGGTAAATGGGAGCAAGAGAGAGTGCCGTCTAACATCCCCGCGCGTCCACATTTTCAGTTGCTCAATGCACTTTTTTTTTTTTCTTGCTTGCTTTTTTTCTTTTTTTAGCCAAGCTGAAATTGTAGGCCTCAAAAAGTAATGACATTTTGTAGATTGGAAGAAAAGTCACTTGCAGAATGCTGAAAACCTTCTATTGATTTCCATTAAGAATGCAATCAAACATCCCATGATGTCTGATACGTGAGCGAGGGAGCTTCTGCAAGGTGAAAAATTATTTAATTTCTCTTATTGGCACTTCTATCTTTTCTTTTTGATTTTGATGAGTTTTGCTGTTTTGAGGAATGGTGAAAGTGATGGGATATATGTCTGTAGACATAAGTATAGACTCGTTTTAATAACACATTCATTGCCTTAAAAGTCATTTCTTTAACTGAACAGGATAATTTTGTCCAAATACATTTGATTGACTAGAAAAAAGGATTTAAAGATTCCATGAAATCAAAACGGCGGTTTGGGGTCAGTGCAATTTTCAAATGTTTCTGAAAGCGTTATCTAATGCTCATTAAGGCAGCATTTTTCATTTATTTGTTCAAAAATACTTTTAAGAAAAAGTCAATATTGTGAAATATTATTATGAATTAAAATAATAAGAGAAAGGAGCATCCTCAGATACCCAAATACCCAACAGATCATTTATTATAACATTTATTATTTAACAGTTGGAAAATCTCATTTTTGGGGTGTGTCTAAAAAAAGAGCAGTTTGGGAGTGAATGGCTTTAAATGCAAATGAGCTGCATGTTCTCGCCCCGTCTCCAGAAGAGGCCGTCATTGCATATCTACATTAATAAACAGCCGTAAAACAACTGAGTGAACAAGAACCGGTCTTCAGCTGGAAGTCAAACGCACTGAAAGTGGGGCGACTGCGCAACAGTGCAGTGTTACAGAGCTCATGCCGCATGGATAAATGGACCGAACGATCGCTCTTCCAAACAAATCTTAAGATACAACAGCATGGACTAATCTCACAAGCGCGGGGCATGTGGATTTATATCATTGGTTATGTTCACACACTGCCAACACACATTTATTTCCGAACTCCATGTAAAAGTGGATTTAGCATTACTGTATACTGTAAATGCCCTTTAACGGATTAATTTCATGCCTCCTTGAATTTCCAGTTTCTTTAAAGATGTTATAGATATACTGTATAGATATTCTTGCTGACCTTTTGACTGGTATGTAAGTATTGAAGCAATCTATAGTGTAATGCTGAAAGTAATGATAAGAAAACAAAAACATACACAATTTAACAACACTTTACTTTTGTAAAAATAACTTATATGAGGATTTAGTATCTGTTCACATTTAATCTGTCTTAAAAGTGCATGAATAATTAGTTCGCAAAAGTAAATCACAAGAGGAAGAACTGAAAAATGAGCATGAGCCTTTATTTTTTATGTTTTAATCAAATTGAAATAACTTGATGCACTGAGCGACCGCACAGCATTGTCTGTCAGCAGTTTTAAATTCCTCTGTTCGATCTGGCACAGCGCTGCTAAATCTTTAGTGCTTCGCTAGCTTGACGTGTGAATGGGATTTTATTCATGCTAAATCTCTATGCAACATTTTGAACATTCTGCAGTTTCCTTTTAGGAAATCACTCTGAATCAACTGGCTAAACCCATGAATCAAGTGCTGTATCAAGTCTGGACAGTAGGGAGCCACGAATCGATCCTGATATTAGCCCTGAGTCAATGGTTTTAAGCTGTGAATCAACTCTCTGCTTGTTGGCGAGTCGATTGTGTGAACCATGAATCTCCCCGGAGCAAGATCTCGCCTGGCTGCCTCAGGGCCAAACTCTTCTCGTCCCAGTAAGCCAAGGCAAGAGTTATAGGACGTGACAGAGAGCGGGAGAGAAAGGTATGAAGCGTTGAATATTTTGGCAGGTCGTCTAGAGGTGGAATGGACGATTCTGTTCACGTACGCTCCTCTCTCTTATCCCTCACTCCAAGCCTCATTCCTACTCTTGGCAGTCTCACCCTGGCCTGTCCATCAGCATGTCGCTGTGGCGATGGGTGGTGATAAACCTCGTTGGGTTTCCTCCGTGCTCAGGCAATAAAACAGAATTAAAATATTAAATCTGTCCAGCGACCCCCCTCGTAAATAAAGCTGTAAATTACCACTCGTCTCATAAATGAAGGAGAGACAGAAGATGGAGGTTTATGGGGAGGTGGTGCCGATGTGGCAGTTTTGTACCCTGATGGCCATCACTCCTCTCTACATCTTCTTTTCATTTCTCCAGCAACGCTTGGCAGACAAGATGCTAACGGGTGAAGGTCACAGTGTTGTGTCGTATGCAGTATTAACGGCCCGTAGAGAGCTTTGCTTGTTCTCGCTGTGGGTGGATGATCTACATAACATTGCTACAGTTCATTAAAATGCTTCATATAATAGATTTGGCTTGGTGTTCTGTAAACATTGCTCTTCCCAATTAGACATTTTGTGGTTTTAAATCATTGTAAAAATTCAAACAATGTGTCAAAAATCCAAAATAGCCAACCTACTTAATGAAAGGTATTTATTCCTCTAAAATAATCAAAATCAGAAAAGGTTAAGTCCAAGCAAAAAGCTGCCTTTAAAACAGCAGTTTCATTTAAACCTGGAATACGTTGCATTGTTTTAAAAATATTCAAATAAAAAAAACGTGAAATTTCGGATTATTCCACCTTATATTTTCTAGTTCACTATTCCAATGACTATAATTGTGACACAAATCTTCAATAAATATTTTTTGCCTGCATGAATGTTTGATTTTCATGTGTCTGCCTGCATTTTATGAACAGTGTTGTCCAGATGAATTAAAATTACATCCCCAAGGACATGTAGACCTTTATGACTGTCTGTAAAGATGCGTAAGTTTTGTAATAAATTAGAACATAAAGTGTATATATATATGAAACTTTAGTGAAAATATTAATATATATATATATCCACATATACTGTAACATATAGCCAAGCTGTAAGATTTGTTTTAAATACTTTATTCATTTATTTATTTGCAGACAATGCAGTGTAGCAGTAATTTCATGCAGCCGATGCTCTACATATAGGCTTTTAACATTAAAAAGAATCTATATAACTTGATGTATATATATAAACCGTCAGTGTTCACAGCTGCTTTAGTTTGAACCACTTTTTCAGTTTTGTTTGAAAAATGTTCAACTGTATTTGCATTTCCACAGCACTGTACCTTGAGCTGAAAATGTGGATTGTGCAAATTAATTTTTTCTCTTTGGTACTGTACAATTCTGAGTAGTTGCACCTCTTGTAGTGATCCTCTTACTACTCTGTCTTGACATTAATTGGCATATAATTTCTGGCGCAGGATTATTTAAACATTAAATATAATAAAAATGTAATAAAATTATGCACTTAGCAAACTTAGCACTATATATTTGTAGAATGTTACAATGATACCATCTGTTTGATACCTTATCCCAAACGTTTGGTGTTTGTTTATATAAAAATCTAACAGGTTTGATAGTCAGTTGAGAAACCTGACAGTCACACAGTAAGATAAGTGTGAAAAAAACATTGCATGCATTTATAACTTAGCTGCTTATAGAGATATATGGTCTAATCATGTAAAAACTATTCAGATTTGTTCTGATTGTTCTACACTGCCTCTTAACATGCATATCAAATTTCAAATGAGAATCTAAAATAACACCTAAATGCTTATTTAATACTTACTGATATTTATTTTATATATTAATTTCCTTTTGCTTGATCTTAATTATAAAACAA
>JAUMHR010000045.1:14368749-14381838 GCA_032361145.1 Enteromius fasciolatus
CTGCCATGTGATTGGTTGATTAGATAATTGCATTAATGAGAAATTGAACAGGTGTTCCTAATAATCCTTTAGGTGAGACTCAAGTATACAAGTATCCATATATGTATGAGTATAAATGTATGTAAATATTATCAAAATATATGCTGTGTGTGTTTTACAAAAATATATAGTAAATACACATAATACAATATATATATATTGGATGCAAATAATCACAAATAATCATTTGATAGTACTAATATATATTTCTATTAATTTTATTCAGGGTCTTTTCTCATTCTCTTTATTAGGAAAGTGAGTCAACATTAGCACTTAATTTCTTGAAAAGCGCTCTCAGACCTTTCAAAGAAAGCGGCTGTGTGAAAACACCTTTAATGTGCTCTTTGATTGTTTCCCGGTGTCCTGCTGTCCCAAATGTTCTCTGTTTCTCTCTCTCATTCACACGCATCCCTCCTCGTCCATGTGATTTTTACACCTTCACATGAAGCCTATGACAACTCACCTAATTCTCAAAATGAGTCATGTCACTTTCAGAGATTGTCAAGACATCCTGATCCACGCTGACATCACAGAGCTTGGCAGTTTTTTTTGGTTTCTTTTTTTTGTGCCCGTCACAGTTGGTGGACAAAGATTTGTACAGACTGGCATGTTGGCGGTTTCTAACAGCTTTTTTAGAAGTTACAAAAACACATAAGACTGTACATATTTTTGTATGCATCTTCAAGACCTTCCTTCTTTCTCATCCCTGAACAGTATTGTGTGGTTATTAAGACAGAGCCGGTCCTGCATCCCAAGATATCACGTGAGATCCTGTTTATTAGGAAGGAGGACCAACGGAGGGAATTAATGGGGAAAGACGAGATAGATAAGACGAGGAGTGTTTTACTTGAGGGATTTTGACGGTCGCCCATTAAAGAGGGGGGGAAATGGTGAGGGAGGACGGGATGCGCAGAGTGAGAGAAAATGAAGATTGATTGAGGGACGTAGAAGAAGGAGGAGGAGGAGGAGGATGTGGAGAGAAAGACAGAGCGGAAGCTGAGTCTGCATATTGAAGCAGCTATGGGGGAAATAATTGAGGGCCCTAGTGTGTGCGTAAGTAATATAATAAACATGAAAAGTTTGCTTAAGTCATAAAAAAAGCTTTTTTTTGTTTCCATATGCATTCCTTTCTATTGTCTTTTGTTTTGTCCTGACATTTTTGCTCTGTTCCTAAACTACAGAGGCAGCAATATAAGGCATCATGTCCCCGTTGTGACGGTAACAAGGTAGGCAGCTTAATTATCCTGTTTTCTAAGATGCTTCATTTTAGCCAAATTCTAAGTCAGCACCGCATGCATCCTTAGTGGAGAAGGAAATCCCATTATGGACTGTGACAAGCTCAGTTGAAAAATAAGTGCAAAATGAAGGATGAGGCGGGAAAAATGTCGATTATAAATTACCTTGCATTTCATTCAAAACTTAATAGTATTGATGAACAAACAGTCCAGTGTAATTAAAAATGGATTATTTCACCCAATATGTGTGTGATATATTTTATGCTTATTAGAGAATTGTGCTGTTAGCTTAGCAACGTGCTAATGTCAAACCCCTTTGAAATGAACTGTGAGCGTGAAATGTCCCGTGTGGCGGTTTGTGCTGAATCAATGCCTATGCAGAGTGTGAGGTTATGGTGCTGCCTGTGTAGTCAGCAAGGCACACAGTTCACTGAGGTTTGGGAGTAAGTTGTATATCAGTATGCACGTATACAGTAGAGAAAGATAACATGAGGAGTTAGAGACATGGGCGGAGGAGGTGGTGGCCTGAAGAACTGTCACATGTGTCTCCTTGAAGGATGGCTTCCCAATAAATGTCACTTCCCATCAGGCAGTAGGGCTGTCACTGTTTCTGACTAGTACCAAAACTATGACGCTTTATTTCATAAAAGAGAGAGAGAAGATAGAAAGAAACAAAAGAGTGGTAAACAAAGATAGGGGGTCCCGAGGAGGGTGGAGAAAGAATAACACAATAGAAACAGGAGGGGGCTGACAGATAGAAGAGGATGAGAAAAAAGAAGGGTCACTGTGAATGTGTAGTCATTCTGCAGACGTTTATTCAAAGAGACACTGAGCTTACAAGATGGAGAGATGGATGGATTGATAATGAAAAGATCTTATGAAGTATATGGAGAGTGAGATGATTAGGCAGACATTGTCTGACTTTAGGTAGTGACTTTCTCTGTGTTCTGTGTCTTTCTTCTAAAAATGATTTACTTCTTTTACTGCATAGTGATCGATTTGTCTTTCCTGTTTTTTACCCCCTTTTACTTCCTCCCTTCCTTCCTTTCTTGTTTTCTCTTCCTCCCAATTTTCTTTCTGTTTCTCAGCCTCTTTCCTTAAATATTGTTCTTTCATTAATTCATTAATTTATTCTTCAATAATTATAAAATAATTGTTTTCCCTTGTCATTCCTGTCAACGCTGTATACTTATCAATCTTATCACTTTTTATTACTATATTTTTAAGCAAATAAATCCAGCCTGGTATTGGATAGGTGGTGAATTTCTTACCATTTTTCAGTCTAATGAAGCCTGTAGCACTGTATACTGCAGCAGCTGCACACACTACAGAGTGATTCACTTACTTACAAACATTCATTCATTATGAAGCACTATGTACACACTCACCTCTGCCTATAAACAAGTAGACCCATAAACAAGCACATACTCAATAGAAATCCCTTCAGTCAGATACAAAATTCATAGTATGTCTTTTTCCACGCAGTCAGTCACTCACACACACACCGAGGCTTCTTTGAGTCGAGTGAATAATTACTTTGCCAAAGGGCACAGCTATGATCCCTGGCTGGTATTTAAAGTCCCGTCAGTGAATTTAAATCACTTCCTCTGATTCACGGCACCTCACTCTAAAGTGGAGATGTCCTTTACAGCTGCCCCACTGAGAGAGAGAGAGAAAGAGATCTCTACTGCTGTCACAATGATCGACTCGTGGTGCCTGTTTTAGCTTTGTATGTCTGGAGGCATGTAGGTGGGGTGTGAGATCACAGCGCTGTCTGATGCAATGTAAAACTTGTCCAGGTGGCTACTGTATAAAGGTGGATTGCTTTAAAATACTTAATACATAGTCAGGAGATCAACCTGGTCTCATGGCATATGTTCCTTGGTGTACTTTTTAGCGAAACGTGAAATACGTACCAATAAGTACATATCACTGCAGTTTCCAAAAGAAATGAACACTAGAGGCAGTAAAACTCTGACACCTTTTATTTCTTTTCGCACATATTTACAGAGTTTCAATGAATAAAAAGGTATTTTTTGCACAATAACTTGAAGAATATTGTGTTATAACTTCAAAGCAATATTAATACACAGGGATATTTAAAAACTGATGCTTTTGAATGTTAGCATCACACATATTTAGCTTCATGCTATGGGTTTTCATGAATGGTAGGTTTGTTCGGTAGCTCTCTTTGAGTACAGAAATTGAGGAAAGGAGCTCTGGTTCGAATCCTGTGTAACTACGGTTCGACAAAACAGTTTAAATCGGCAAAAAATGAAGTTGAAAAGGCACAATTTCATCAACAAATGTGTTTTTATATTAGATTTGCATTTGTTAACACTAGCGGGTAGGTTTAGGGTTGGATTTGGTGTATGGCATATTTCCGGCATGATAGAACACCAGATATTTAAATTAATAAAAAACATAATAAAAACACAGCAATTCGTACCAATATCAACATAATAAAAAGGTGCCAGGGTTCACCTCTGTTTTAGCGTCACTGAGTGGACATTTCTCTTTGAACCTGTGGAGTAAGTAAATGTGCAGTAAGGTACATACAGTAAAAACGGTATTTCAAAAAGTGCACAGGGGTACGTATTTCTCTGAGACCAGGTCGCTGGAGACACACTTAAAAATGGCTCATTCCATCCTTTCAGTTTCTTAAAGTTTTAATAATAAAAATAAATGTAACTACTTTTGATCATTACTGCTGGGATTTACAGTGATTTCCTTATTTTACGAGATTTAGGTGTGAATAAATGTCCCAAGAAAATCACTAATCTGTGTGTACAGTAGCCGTTCATGGCTGATTTTGTTATTTTTTATAATAATAGGATGTATTGTCTTTTCAGCATCTGCACTAAGACCAAAATAAGCCCTTAGTTATCTGAAAGTTTGGATGCAGGAATTGCTGAAGGCTTTGTTATGTGTTTGGTTGGCCTCCTCTGTAGTCTCTGGAGGAGATTTTGTCAAGCCAGATCATTAAAAACAGACCAAGTCATTGATTCAAGGTGAAAGGTAGCGTACCACTGTGGAGACGAACACACATTTGCTGGAAGAAAAGAAAAAATGAAACCTTTGAGGAGTCAGTCAAGCATCTCTCAAATGAGCTATATAATCACAATCTACTATACCAAGTCAACCTTTCTTGTGATATCTACAGGTCCTTTGGCCAATATAATGCTAATAAATACATTAAATGTGATTATTATTGCACACACCATTTACTCAAAATAATGTAAAATTAGAAATGATTAATTAACAAGGCTGTTGGAAGAAACTAATATGTGCTGCTCCGAACCATCTGCTAAAGACTCACAGCTTTTTAAAGGTTTAAAGTGGTTTCACATCTTTTGACAGCATGATTAAAATCTTAATCATTGCAATTCGATTCATCCTATTACATCCATTGAGAGGTTGAGTTTTCAGAGCAATGGAATATTGTACACTGTATAATCCAGTAGCCATTAATTTAATTTTGCAAGGTCTGTGGGAGATTATTCTAATTAAATTACAATGATTAGTTTATTCATGTCATCTTATTCTGGCCCCTGGGGCTGTTTCTCTTCTTTTACTCTTTTTCTTTCATTTTGTTTTCACACACCAGATCTCTCTCTCTTTTTTGGCCTGTAAAATTTTTGGTCTTCCTTTCCTCTTTCTGGCCGACTAAAACATAGCCTGTGCATTCTCTCTCTCTCTTGATCTTCTAGTGTGTGTTTAAGTAAATATTGAGTGTGGAGGAAGGGTTTTGAGTAGCAGTTGGATTGTGTGCTGACTTTATCTTTGTAATCCCAGGCTGTGCTAATCTCTGTGGTTGCCGTCACAGTCACCTATCCCTGGCTCGACACTTTCCCAGCATTACGGCGATCTGGAGAAGCTATTAAAATGCCTACACATGGAAACCCTTCCTGAAATGTTTGTGCTCAAGGTTTCGTTGTCTGCTCACAATTCTGAGGTGAAATATTATTACCGGAAGAACAAGACAGAAAAAACATATTCGCACATATTTGAATTTGATGAGCAGAGCTATGCTAATCACTAGCCTCTGGACTGGTTTCCAGGTAACCACTCTCCTAATTGGTTTTCATAGGCATGGAGGTCTTCCTACTCATTCTCTCTCATTCTTTCGGGGGTTTTTTCCGCATTGGACTACTTAGTTTGATGTATTCGGGAACCTTTTAGTGGATCCTTCAGGTTGGATAAGAAATGGAGAGAGCACATCAATATTGATGATTCGTTATGAAAATCAGGCCAACAGCTCATGGCAAAGGAAAAAAAGCACTTGGCCCACCAGTGCTGGCTTCTGCCTTCTCAAGGCCTGCTGATAATGCCAGGTTTATCCGTCTTCTCCATCAGGTCACCATCCAAAACAGACTAGACTAATCTATATTAATACATGCAAATATTAACACTAATTTCTTGCATGATCTTATATTAACTGGATAGTTAATAACCTGTATGAGTTTCTGCATTCTCCTGATTATATTGTGAACATCTTCCAAACTGTTTACGACAAGTCATTGATTTGGAAGAAGGTGGTAAAACTTTACAGGGACTAATTGTCACTGTTATCTAGTTGCATGTTAGTATGCCTGTCATTAACACATTGGCTGTTCATTATGCTTATAGAGCACATATTCTGCATGATCATATTCTACATGCCTAATCTTACCCAGTATCCAAACAGCTTTGTTAACTATTAACCAGCAAATTAAAAGATTTTTGAGACAAAACTCATAGTTAATGGTTTGCTAATAGTGAGAAATGGACCTTAACATAAAGTGTGACCAAAAACACAATGGAAGTCAATGGCTACCATCAACTGGTTAACGAATTTTTAAAGAATATATTCTGGGTGGAATAAGTTCCTCTCTATCAACAGCATTTGTACCATAATGTCTGTTACCAGAAGAAATCCTTTTAACAGAGTGTAGACAGATCCCTCTGAACCAAAACATTCTCACAGTGAGAATGATCTGTGCCACTGGTTCTAAAGCAGAAATGTAAAGCTTGTATTTTTATACATGCATCGGTGAATTACTCATTAAACCTGTTTGTTGTTTGAAATGATTATTTAATTGAGTCAAACTTTTTGAGTTGGCAGCACGTTGCACTTTTTGAGGTGGAATGAAAAATGTGGTTATGCATTATCAAATGCTAAGTAAAGACTGAATGGAGTTCCACACATTCAAGGTCAATAAGCAATTCTGTCTCCTGCCATCATGCATAATATTAATCTTGTTATTATACTTTTCAAACTGTGCATGTTAATGTTTATCATTCTGTTCGGCTTACTTTTTTTTGGCAATTTAATTTGATTGCTAGTGAAAACAGTAACTATTAATGTCAACAACATGATAAAATTCTGTTTATATTAAGTGTACTGTAAAGTTTTGTCCTCTGTCACTTTAAATTCTCAAGTTCTTTAAAGTAGGATGACAACTGATTCCAACAATACTGTTCTTCTCTAGATTCTGCTCTTTTATAATGAGAATGATTTTTATAACTATAGTTATCATCCTTGGTGTGAATGTGTTTTTATTTAGCTTATTTTATATTCACGTTATTGTCAAGCTATTATTTATACAAGGAACAAATCTTTTTTTTCTTTTGTTAAAAGCCTTATTCCACAGATGCTGTCAATAGGGCTTAACTTTTAACCCAAGAGCCAGTTGCATAAACTTAGTCTTCATGTTAAGACAGTGTCTTAAGAGCTAGTCTGACCAACTAGCAGTTCGGCAAGAGTAAACAGTTTTACTTTTTGGATTCAACTTAGACTTAAATTAAAAAAAAACTGTTTTAAAGAAAAATTTAGCTGACCAACTTTTAAGACTAGTCTTAACCTTTTATGCAACTGGCCCCAGGAGATTGTTTTCACTCTTTGTGTGCCATTCTTAACTGCATCCAATATTTTTTATTTATTTGTATTTATTTATTTTTGCATTACAGTGAGTATTAACGTTTTAGTTTACTGAACATCTTGGTTGAGATCGTCTGAAAGTGTCTCTTACATGCCTTGTATCATAAAAAAGGTCTGCCTGTAATTGTTGTTGTGGGCTTCCTCTCGGTGCACTCCGGAGGATGTAGAGTTATTCCACCAACACTCCCAAAAGAAGTGTTGGTGTTTTGCTTCATGCTGCATAAACAGGTTTTATAGTTTGTTGTATTAGATATTTAACTTTCATACGTGAGGTTAAAATATTCTAGCTGAGTATTTTTAGGCGACCATTAATTTAGAATGTTTAGCCTTACTGTTTTCATGGCGACGCCGCGTCATACTTGGCATGTGACGCACTGCAGTCGCAATAATGCTGCGTGACACATGGATCGTTTTAATTTCGTTTTTCTTTTTTATTATTATTAATATTTACAAACATACTGACCATACTCTGAAATATGTTATATTCCGATTCTGAAATCTGTGCAAGTATTTGGTAATGCCAGGTAATGGTTGAAACACTGCATATTTGTGATAATATGACCGATCTGGCTCAGCGCCAGCAAAAGCGCGAGAGCAGATTTGAATTCAGCAGTTGATGACGTACTGCACGGAACGTTCAGTCACCCCGGTGTGATCGTACGCGCGAAAGGGTTAAATGTCAAGGTTGTAAATGTTTCTAAATGAACTTCAAAATCATAATCAGTTTCTTAAAGGGCCTGGTGCATTTCTACAGTGGCCCAGCAGCCCATTTTTATTATTATGTAACATATCTTTGCTGAAGAATATTCATTTAATAAAATATTTGTAATTTATATGTTGCTTATCTATAAAGTAATATATACGTTATATTGCAAAGTTGGGATTTTTTTGAGATCAGGGTTTTCTCATGTTTTTTTATTGTGGTCTGTTGCAAACCATTGAGATAACTGGCAGTAAAACGGGCCACTTGTTCAGGGTCACTATTTTGTCAACGATGGTTGTTGTAGCCACTGAAGCCACTCCTTCTCAACTTCTTTATTGCACTTAGAAATAGCTTTTGTGACCTCCAGAACAAGAGAGAACGATCGTAAAGGAATAACAACTTGAGACCACATACACTAAAAAAGTTTGCTATGCTCAGAAAACAATAAAAATAAATCGAATAATATGACAGAAATGAATAATAATGCAAAGCTTCTGTATTAGGAATTCTTTATGGTAATTAATGTTTGATGAAAGCTTATTGATCAAGTTTCTTCAATGGATTTTTATGATTGACCCGAAAACAAATTGTACTGCATCAAATACAGTTTCTGAAGGCTGATCTTACAGTTGCTCTCTTATCATCAGATTGCATGCAGATTCTTTAATGACCTACAGGCTAACATTTAGGTGATCGCTGGCCTTGCCGTAATCCTGTTGACTTGTTAAAATGCAATAGTCTTTTAATTCATATAATTTATTAACTGTGAGCATTTTTTTTTAAATATTTAAACTATGTACTTTTTTTTTTTTTATTCACCTCCTGTATTTGTTGTACTCCATTCCTTTTAAATGTGTTTATCTCTTCTTATCTTACACTCCTTTTGTCAGTCTTTATTTATGCTCAGCTCTGGCTTGCTCTGTGATGTGCTGAGGGGCGCCACCGCTGGTTTGTTTTGAATTATGTTATTAACGTTGGGTTGAGCAGGAGCACACAGCCCAAATTAGAGCGGTTTCATCACTCTCTCCAAGGTTATCCTCAGGCAACCTGTGCAAGAGGCCGGATTGGGAGATGAGAAGAAAGAGAGAAAAAAAAGAGGAGAGAGTAGAGGGCGGTTAGGGATGTAAAATAATATATATAAAGACAAAAAGAACAGAAGGGGGAGCTGAAGCTGCTGTCAGATACGACGTTGTAATCGATCTGGTTTTACGACAAGCTCATTTGCATGCTATGAAATGTCAGGTTTAATTGTTATCCTGGACAGATTTAATGCCAATTATGTCCAAGAAGGAAAAGAAAGTAGAAACTTTGTAGACATTTTGAGTTCACGGTGACACTGTTTAAGTACAATTTATTGTATAGTTCTACTGTCTCTGTAATTCTGTCATCTCTTTCTCCGTGTCCCTGTGGACTATTGCCTCCTGTTTTCCCTGCTTCTTGCCATGGGCACTGAATACAAGTATGCAAATAGAGTGATAACATAGACTTTCATGTCGTGCTCATGTCATCCCCTCTGTCAATCAGCAGTCAAAACAAGACGAGACCTGAGACGACAGTCACTTTAGCCTTCTGAGCTCGGGAACCAAACTCAGTGTTTTCTTTCTAATTTATTCCGATTTTTTTTTTGTCAGATGTCAGAAAACCACAATAAATGCCACCATTGTCATCCATACACTATATCAATATGACACACACAGAAAATAAACAATGTAAAAATAGAGAAATAAATGGTAAACCTCAAATGAACCAGAGAAGAGTCCACTGTATGTCTGACATGTAATACAGCTTCATCCAGTTCCCAGGAGTTGGATTATTGTATATATCTGTATATATATATATATATTTTCATATATATATTTTTAAATATTAATTTATTTATATATTTATGTGCAGTATATGTCTTTTCAGTACCACATTTCATTGTACAATTTGTTGCCGCTAGCTCAGTTCTGGTTCTCCGGATTGACCAGGTGTCCGACGCTCCGTCCAAGTCCGGCAGGCCAGCCAAGGAGCCTGTCTCTATGACAACTGAAGAGTTCTTCCACTTCAACTTTTATCCTTGCCTTGGCAACGCCCAGCAGTGCGTGACAGTGTAGTCTCCTTACCCCTCTTCTGCAGTCAGAGGGAGATTCGGAGTTGTTTTGGAGACATATCCCCTGGATATAACAGTATCTGTTCCTGTAGAGGACTGCGTTGTGTATGGGTATAAACAGATTTGCAGTCAGCTTTTTGTGGGTAAGTAGCATTCAGAGTGCTACTATTACCTGAAAGCAATTAAAAGCAAATTAGGATTGATTTCTAAACTATGTTTTAGTGCAGCCCACTTGTGCTTATGTTCGACGGTTTTATATAGACACACTATAGTCAGCGAACTCTTGTACGAAATCACCAGGGGAACACTTAATGTTCTGTTGTTAGCTAAGTGTGAGAGCGGCATTAAACGAGTGCTCCAAAACATCCTGTGACCATGAGAAGAGCGAAGGGAACCACTGGGGGTTTGCTGGAGATGTTTCTTGAGGATCAGACAGAAAGAGAGCGAGAGATAGTGAGTGGGAAGGAAGGAAGAAAGAGTGAATGGAAGAATTAAGTAAAAAAAGAGAATGGAAGAAAGGCAGAATGAATCAAGAAGGAAACAAAGATTATCCAAGAAGAAAGCTCAAAAGGGAAGCAAGGAAGAGAACATATTGAATGAAAGATAAAAAAGCTAACAAATAAAAAAGAAAGAGAAACAACAAATTAAAAAAAATATTTGGAAGAAAGTGCAAAAAAAAGAAAAAAACAGAACCAAAACAGACTGAACAAAAGAGAAAAAAATGAAAATGATTGTGTTAGAAGAAAGTGCAAAAAGCATGCAAAGAAGAATGAATGAACAAGGAAGCATACAAACTGAACAAATGAACGAGCAATAAAAAAGTTTCCCTATATTTCAGAGAGAGAGAGAGAGAGTGAAGGAAGAGAGAAGGAAAAGAAGAAAGTGAAAGATAAAGGAGGATTGAACAAAAAACTATTTACAAACAAATTAAAGTAACTGAAGAAAGAATACAAACAAGATAAAGAACAAATGAAAAAGAAAGTCAATGAACAAATGAAAGAGAAAAAGAGAAAGAATGAATGTAAAAAAGCAAGCGAAAAGAATGACTGAAAAAAAGAACTAACAAATAGAACAAGTTCATCAAAAGAAAGGGAACAAACAAATAAAGGACCGAATGGAAAAAGAAACAAAAACTGAAATCGAATGAACAAATGAAAGAATGAATGAAATAAGTGACATCAACAAAATGAAGTTGAACCACTGAAAGAGAAAGAAAGAAATAGAACCAATAATAAAAGGATGAAAGATTCCCTACTAGTGGAGCAGTTATGCCATTACGTGCCAGGCTGTGTGTGTGTGTGTGTGTGTGTGTGCAGGCAGTAGTGGAGTTAAGCTGCAGGAGATTAGGAAGCTCAGTCCAGACCAGCGCCTGAGGGAGAAGAGAGAAGAGAGCTGCGAGCCCCAGCGCTCAATTCACCAGCAGGGCAGACCAGACATGCTGCACTGGGCAAAGCCTGGAGCACTGACAGAGGTGTTTTATTTTCATGTGTCTGTTCTGAGAATTAGACTGTGGCAATTTGATATGACCAGACTGGCCAAACATTTCAATGCGGTTTAGGAAGCAACAGAGGCAGATCAAAGCAACACAGTCTGGATCAAACGTTCATTTACACAGATCAGACACAGACCTGTTGGAGCAGTCACAGGTGACTCTTCTTCTCCCTCCTTTAGCAGTTACAGTAGAGGGAATCTCAACATTGTTTAAGTGGGATTGTATGAACAATATATTTAAGTAATGTCAAATGAAACAATCTACCAAGCTGTATGGCGAATCTTTTTTTTTTAAATCAGCCTACGTATATATGATGCTACAAAATTCTAAATGACCTGCTGGTGATATTATTTTGGACCCTAAGCGTTTTTTTTAATAGCGTAAGGATCCTACACACAATGACAGTGGTACTGTACACAGGCTGTTGTCAAAGTGTTTTGCTGCTTTGCCTGTAAGTAAAACAACACATTTTAGATTAGAGGGAGATAAATAGTATGTCTTTTAAGAACATGGATAAACTGATCTATCCAGCAGGATATTTCCGTCTTCGTTACTCTCTAAATTGCGTGGAAACCCACGGGGGTGTATTCACCGTACTGAATTTAACTTCAGGCAAAGAGGGGTTTTTTTCCCTTCGTGGGCTCATAAAAAGCTTCTTCCCTCCAACTCTCTCGGTGAGACGACACTTTGATGTTCCATATTGTGCTTTTATGTTACTCTATTTAGCATCCTGAGTTTGTTTTTCAGCTTTTTTTTCTCTTCCTTGTCTCTATATTCATTCTGTCTCTCTCTCAACTGTTTGTTCCCGGTCCATCTCCTGTTCATTTTTTCATGTTGTGCATCACCTTTTCCCCCTTTCAAATCCTCATTCATATTGCTGTTCACTCTGTAAACCTGCTCGTCACTGCAGGCGTCATACTTTCCATCCTTCCTCTCTGTTTTTCCTTTTCTGTCATTTCTCCCCTGGTGACTTGTTTTTGGCTGGTAACATAAAAATGCCCATCTAAATCCACTTGAATTTCCTTCACAAATATTATCAATAAACAGTGTGTTCAGTGAAGGTCAGCTTGAATGGCGTTCATCTAATGTGGTAATTTTACATCGAGAGAAGGCCTTGGCCAGGTAAATCTCATAATGTAATGCAAGCTCTCCCAGTGCAGTGCGATTAAATTATGCCAAATTAACATAATAATATTTCTAGGGTTTTTTTCTCGACGATAAACTGGCTGACTGCAAGGGATTGTTTAGACAAGGGCGAAGCAATCGTGCGTTCAGCAGAACAGTTATCACAGCACAAAGTCAGGAATCCTGACCAAACAAAATGTCTTTTCTGCTCTTCCCTAACAGTCAGAACAATAGAGAGATTGGGCTCAATGCAGACTCAACATCTCTTTTTCAGTGCTGTATTTTTAATTAAACTGCTTTCTGTCCTGCTTTCGTTCTTTCACACTGTTTAGGGAGAAGGAGGCTTTTTATCTTTTTGTGAAATCTTTTGCATTCTGCATTAATGACTGGCTTTCTTTTAGTCTTTTTTGTGTTATACTTTGTTTTTGTGTTTAATATACAGAGGTGAAAAAACATGTCAGTGAGTCACGTTGTGTTAATTTT
>JAUMHR010000045.1:14395336-14407249 GCA_032361145.1 Enteromius fasciolatus
TAATAAATGTAATGCTTCCTTGCTCAAGTCACTTCCTGGTCCCTTACCCCTCTAGCTTTTCTTTCCTATCAATCTCCTCTTATGAAAAGTAGATGAATTGCTTCACTGTATTTGTAAGGCACTCTGGATAAAAGCATCTGCTAAATTAATAAATGTATATAAATATATATGTAAAAAATTCAAAAGCAAAACTTGAAAAAAGGTCACCCAAAAATAAAACGATAAAGTAATGCAACTGCAAAAAGTCTACTCTAGTTTTGTACTGCATAGTTTGCACATCAGAAAATTTGTATATTGTACACACACTGCAAAGACAGTATGTGGCTTCCGAACATAGCCAGAGGGAGCGGAAAAGTGGAAAGAAGGTGGGATGAGCTGGAGGTACAGCTTCTCCGATAATGAAGAAGGCATCTGGAGAGCAGGCAGACAACATTCAAAGCCAGAACGAGACAGACAAGTGTAGAAGACCGAGTGGGAGCTGAGAGAAAGACAACAATGCAGGCAGTTTAGAGAAGAGTAGGGAGATGACCGGTGTGGGCCTGTCAGCTCCAGAGGCAATAAACAGGCATTTAAAGAGACAGGTACACAGTTTCACCCCAGCCAATTAAAAACAGACTGGCACAACATTCTACCTGAGCCTCTTAAAGGGACAGCCACAGCGCTCTACAGAGGCCAATTAAAGAGACGACAGCACCATTTTACTCAGCAGAGCTCAAACGACTGCATCTGGGAATATACTGTATCACTGATTCTGCTGGTTTATCCGTAAGAGAATCTGTGGCTGTTCTCAGTGCCACGAGGATCTGTATTCCTTGGGCTCTTGTCTAAAAAGATTGGATTAGGCCTTTCATAATCGCTTTACAGTTGAGTAATGGGGTTTACTATAGCTTTCTAATTGAATATATGTCATAGGTGTCATGAATCAAAAAAGTATGTGTAAAGACAGTGTGAAAATAGCAGCCCTAACAATTTGGTTCTGGTTAATGCTATGCTTAAATATATGATTACATTCTAGACAAAATATAAGCACGGTCTTTTTCATTTCCCCCAATATTAATAATGATAATGCTTTAGGGTCTAACTGCATGCAGGTTTTTTTATTTTTATTGTGAAACACTGGAACTGAAAGCAGGATTTTTAATTAAATGTGTGCCTATTTTCATATTGTTATGAAAAATGATTGTTTCAGCATATAAAAAGCCCAGCATATAATAAGTTGTCGTCTTTTAAGTGAATTTTTCAATATGGATTTAAATTAAGCTCCTATCAGAGTTGGGATTGGAGTCTGCTGTGGGTAACCTTTTAAAACAGCAACCTTATGGCCTCAGAGGGCTGAAATATTCCATAACGAGTGTGTGAGAGTGTGTAGCTGGCTCTGGCCCTTTGAATCACATCTCCCCTGGCAATGGTAGAACAGACAGATACACTATTACGGAATTTCAGACTGATAGCACTGGAGAAAGAGGTACATGTTTTTGCCTAGTCGTTTAAAGAAACAGGGCACTGCAATTAATGTAAGCCTTCCTGAAGGGAAGAGAACTGTGTCTACTGAAATGTTCATTCCGAAAAAAAGAATATGGCAGTTTGCTCCGATTTCCTATAAAAGAGTAGCTTTTGTTAAATAATAATTATGAGAGGGCAGCTTGGAATTCAGGTTTACTGTGGAAATGCCTCTGGTCTTACAGAGCACAATATACCAGAACATATTATTTTTCTCCTAATAGCCTATATCCAGTGCTGGTGAAGAATAATACTGACCAGTAATTCCATAGCTTTCTTTTCCCACACCAGATCTAAAGGATGCAATAACACCATATGTAATAGTATTGCATCCTTTATATCTCCCAAGATTTTTAGTTTTATCGGATTTCTGAATAATAGATACAGCTTTACACTTCTCTCTGAAAAACCTGGGATCCTGGAGGTGTGCCGTGGGCGGAGCTAAAGAGGCAGGAGCACATCCAGCTTTTACGTAGCAATTGTCTGCAAGCTGTGATATTGACATAAATAAAACAAGGGCAAAAACTTGATTGATTTCAATAAACTATGGGTAATGAATTAAGGAATGAAGCACACTGATGTGAGTGCCCTGGTTGTGCTCTTCTGAGGCCATGTTTTCATTTTGATGACACAATAAAACTTCTTCTACGGTAACATCTATTTTTTACACTAATCCAGCATTTTCAAGGTCGAAAACTGAGACTTTTGAAATTGCTGCAGACTCCGTTTTAGTTTGCATTTCAGTGTAAATAGAGCAAAACTGAGACTTTGGAAAATGATGGCGTGGATGCTCAGTGTATCCTTGACGACCGTGTAAACAATAATATCATGCTCGTTGTTGTGCCCATAGATATGTGTTGGTAGATTCCCCATTCGATCGTTCCAACCAAGCAAATGCGTCTGCAATTTAAATAATAGGGAATCTACCTCTTAAAATCTATGGTTGTGTGTGCATGACATGCGTTTTAAGGTTGTAGTGTAAACAGAGATCGTTTCTGAAATGCAGTGGATGTAAACGAGGATCTGAGAGAAATCAAAACTCACTAGTGTAAACGGGGCCTCATATAAGGAACTCCGCCCTTCATGATGTCATTTCCGAAATAAATATAAACACTGAAGAAAACTCCATCATACGTCCAACTCCTTTTTTTAAGGCTTTGCCCTCGAGAATCTCTTTAACTGTGCAAATATGTATGCATAAAATAGCAGTAGACCTCCCCTTTAAGGACTACTGTCAACCAGAAAAAGTAACACCGGCCACTGCATTTAAATCCTGGAAAGAAAGATATTGGCAAGGGAGACTCATGCTCTATACAAATCTCCAAAGAGGAAAGTAGAAAATGAATCAAGGTAACTGACAAGTGTATGTCAATAAGTCTGACAATATGTCTTTAATTTGGTGCTATGAGTCAGATGACAACCTCCTCTGAGCATCTGAGTGTCAAGGTGCTGCGCACCGACAAACACACACACACACACACACACACACTATGTCCCAGTGGAAACACACTGCGCTGTTAACCTAAATGTCAAATTATGTTTGAATATTATGCAGAAAACAATATGTATGAGATGAGATTTTCATTTTCTAAATCACTCCATATAATTGAGGGAGAGGATGGGAAGCAGACAGGGTGCAATGAAAACTACCTCTCTCTCTTACTCTCCATCTCTCTCTCTCTCTCTCTCGCTCGCTGTCTCTCAATAAGAGACGTGCGCTCCTGTGTTTCCTCAGGCTGTTGGATTGAAATCTCCATCTCTAATATGACATCAATTTTTAATTAAAGGCCCCAGATCCCACTCAGATTCCTGAGTGTTCGCCGACACATTTATTTCTCTCACTCTCTGCAACAGACCTCATCCGCTCACGCTGGGAGATTTCTCCTTCTGTTACATGATTAAAATCTGCAAACGGCTCTGCCCTTAGAACTAATTATTCCACACCAAGACAAGAGGCGCAAGGGAGGGAGAACACAAAGGGGAGAGAAAGGTAATTTCACAAGAAACAAGCCGTTTGACTCTTAATGAATAATTTATGCCAGCTTCAATGGGGTCACAAGAGCCCAATAAGCAGAACCTTGCGCCCTCCCACGACCTCAGCCCCTGCTACTGGACAAACATCTCTCTTCCTTCCTCCTCCTCACTTTTGTCTCTTTATCACGGGCCGTCCCACTGACGATCTGAAATGATTCGGATGGGTTCAGTTCAGCGCTGCTTGTGGACCGGGGGCTGATTGAGTATTCACAGCGAGATGGTGGTGCCTGAATTGGCTATCAAATTTTTGCATTATGCCGTATTGACAGAGTGAACGTGTGTATGGGTGCAAATCAGCACAATCTGGTCTGTGATAGGTGAGGCAGGTATAGATGAGCCGGGAAGAGCAAGGTGGGCTGAGATAAATAGTTTGTGTTAGCAGAGCTATAATTGTTTGTCTCTTTGATTATAGGGGGCTGTCGGTGGGTTGCAACATTTTTTGATGTGGTTGTGAACAACAAAACAGTGCTAAAGGGTTGTTTTTGTAACCACAAAACTAGAAAAAAATGAATAAATAAAAAAGAACTTCCTGTTCAAGTTTGGTGTCAATACTTTTTCTTTTAAGAAATAATACTTGAAGTAATCAAAGGTGATTAAAAACCTATTCCAAATAGGTACTATACTTTCAAACTTTCTATTCATCAAAGAATGTGTAATGGTTTTCACAAAAATACTTTGGTAATAAGATGTCGTTTGATAACATTAATGTATACAGTAACTAACATGAATAAACAATGAACACATTGATTGCAGTGTTTATCAATCTTCGTTAATGTTTTTTATTTCATAAAATTACAATAATTCATTGTTAGATAATGTTAGCTAACAGTGCATTAACTAATGTTAACAAACACAACATGTGATTTAGTGAATGTTAAAATTAGCATTAACTAAGATTCATAAATGCTGCAAAAGCATTGTTCATTTTTTAGTTCATGTAATTTTAATTACAATTACAGTAATGTTAATTAATAAACCTTATTGTAAAGTGCTACCAATACTTGATTTTTTTTGAGCGCCAATCGCCAGAATCGTGTCTGAAGGAACACTGAAGAACACAATATTGTCTGCTGAAAATTCAGCTTTGCATTTATTTTTAATGTCTGATTGGTAGTGTGTGATTAACTTTAATGTTTTCTTAATCTTTTGTTTTTGATGCCAAAGGTTGGGCATCTAATTAAAGTCAAACAGGTTATTTTGCATCCTCAAAAAACGTAAAATAAAATTTAGTCTAAAATCACTTGTAATGAGATAAATCAGACCGCATAGTATTTTGTGCTATTTAATTATTGTCTGCTGAGAGTATGAAAACAATCAAACTTAATTTTAATGGTGCACATTGTTGGGCCTATTCCCTCTGATTCCTGAGGCAAAGTCAGTTGAGAAGCACTGCTCATTGTACCCATAAACATCTATGGATGGCCCTATGAGTGAAGTAGGGTGAAGGCTGGGTGATAAAGGGTGACAGTAAGATCCAACAAAGCGATGTGTGGTGCAAGACAGTCTAATGGGAGAGGTTTGATTCTATGTCATCGACACAAACACCATCCTAAAATACATCTGTTCTCTCTCCCTTCCTCCACGGCTGAGATCACAGCTGATGCCCAGAGTAATGGGATTCTCCATAGCACTATAGGACGGGCTCTAACAGGCAGTTTAGATCTCATCTATTTGACCCCATTTGCACTTGTTAGGATCATTCATGGAACGCACTGAGAATCAGAGAAGGAGAGAGAGGCACAGAGAGCCGGAGAAAGAGAAGGGTGGGGAATAGAAATTGTTGAACTGACTCCTTTGATAAATTCTCTAGTAAGAAAAGTCATGTCTGGTATTAAGGGATGACTCTCAGAGTGATCCCATTTCAAAAGAAAAGTGTGGTGAACATGATCATTTTAGTCTTGTTACAACAACGCTTCTATCATTCAGGAAAGCCTGAAGAGCATCAACCACTTTCTGCTCTTTTCTAGGTCAGAATGAGACCGTGTTTTCACATCTAATAGCAAAAATCAAGGCTGAATTTCAACTTATTTCTAAATTGCAGTTCCTATTCAAAAGCCTTCTTCCATATTTTGAAGCTTTTTAATTAATTCAGCCACCAGTATACACTGCATTGTACACATCAGCCATTTAAAAGCCCCATAATCTTAATATATCCAAACGATCTTTGTTAGCAGCCTCACAGCTAATCCTTGAATTGACAGCTCACTTAGTAATCAAGGATTTTAGGTTTCAAGCACCAAAATTGAAGTGGACACCATGGAGGAACAATAAAAAAAGCAGGATGTATAACCGTTTTCATTCGGCCTTGAAGGATTCGCCAACAGAAGCCTATGTCACACCCTAATGATGTCAGCAGATGCCTTTGTCACACCCTGATGAGGTCACTGCAATGCTCTGCTAGTACAATAACCATCTGTCTGCTCTCACAGATGGTGACAGATGTCCATGCTTCGAATAAACTGGATGAAGCACTGCGTCCATGAACAAACTCATCTTTGCCCCTCTCTACCAGTCTGTTTCTGCTTGGGGAAACTATTTGAAGTGCAGAACCTCCTCAGACACAAACAAATCTGTCCCGCTTTCCAAGTTCATTATTGGTCCAGCAGTTCATTTCTTTCAGATGAAAACGGATTGCTCTGTGTATTGATTAAAATCCACACTGGAGGTAAACCTCGAAGCATAAATCAGCAATACCGTTAAAAAACAGAGAAGTGTAAAAAATATAATTATTTTCCATAATGTGTAAAAAAACTGACTTGACACATCTTCATAAACAGTGTCAGGTTCTGGTAGTTGATCACACAAAGCATTTACAGCATTTATTAACCTTGGATAAATGCTACTTTTATTCATGTAAGCTGTATTTCAAATTTCTATACACTCAAATTAGTAAAGAATTTTGATCTACCATTAACTCTAAGCAATAATTATAATATATAATTAAACATTTAAATCAAAGTAACAAATACTGTAAAATTATTTATTGATGATTAATATGATTCATATAATTACAGTTAATTTGTAAAGCACAAACCGATGTTAATGTGAAGAACATTAGTGTTACTGAAATTATGAATACCTGTACATGCTCAGACACTTCAAATTCACTTTCTCTACCTGTCATACATGTTATTTCTTTTTGGTTATGCTTAGCAATGAGAAAACATTTCCTTCGTGGTGAAATTGTAAACTGCATATGACTGTGATGTCAGTGATTTTTTTGACAATGATATTCGTATTTTAAATGCTAGCTTTTTTAAGGGACAGAAACATATCTGAGTACAGGAACAGACATTTCCAGGTATCGCTGCATTTCAAAACAATACAGTTCATATGCAATATAAGTACATGTTGTATTCTCTGTGTTGTTGCGATGGGCGTAAATCAGGCTTTACCCTTAACAGCCAGGTAACCTACTGTCATGATATAACTGCCTGCCTGAACAACAACGCATCTGGTTTTATGTCACAGACATGAAATGACAAAGGTAACTCTGTCGCCCCCTTGAGTACTGAGGCTTTTTTATATATAGCCACCACGGTAACCCAAGAGCACATGCAGTGCATTGTCTGTGTTGTGTGCTCCTGGCCTTCATGCCATAGCCTTATAATTGTGATAAAGAGAGACCACTGCGAAATCCAAATCTTGCCTTTTATGCTCAGTGTAACGTGAGCACGCTCACTGCCATAGAGTTAGTGTCAATTAAGCAGTGCTTCAATATTTATATAATGGCATTTAACTGAGATATAATTGGATGTTGACAGTACGGCTTAATAGTCTATGCATAGAAGCTGTGCTATTTCAGTTGTCCTGTGCTTTTCTCTAGCTTATCTTCGATGGAGAAATCTTGCCATGTCAATGAACCCCTTTTTCTGGGACAGATGGGAAACCTACAGTACATGAGCTCCACCAGGGGTCAGTCAGTCTGTGCTAATGCATTAAATCATCAGTGCTTAACACATGCCACACAGGTAGCCAGCAGGGTTTTAAATGTGTATCTCACAGAGCCCTGTGGTAATGTGCTTTCTTTGTCTTGTTTGTCTGAGTGACTAACATGCCCTCTTACTGTCTGGAGATGAACTGTGAGTCAATCTAGGGGAGAGTTTACAGTAAATCTGACCAGACAAGGCAGCAGACCGTGAGGGACAAAAGAGACGAGTCATTGGACAGGTGAGTCAGAGAATATTTGACCTTTTATGGCACGCAAACAGTTTTTTTTTAAGCTGTTTATCATGTCTTGCCTTTTTTCGCTGAGGAATTATGATTAACCGATCAGAAATGTCCCTCTAAATTAAATGAGCCACAATCAGCTTTCATCAGTATTGGTCACATGCATCTTTTTTTTGTCTTTTCTGTGTATGCCATAACCAAAGCTTACTGCACACGCCCAGACAGATGGACCGGAGTTGTCTGATTTTAATGTCAGTGTGTAGTTTATTTTGTGGACTGCCTGCTCTGAAAAATTACATCTTGTAACTGTATTAATTTAATGAGCTCATAATGAGAATGATGCTGGGCCAATATCATCAGCATAAACACGTTTAACACGGTAATTGCCTGCAATAAGCTCTTGACTGCATGACATTGTTCTGTGGAGAAATCACTTAAATCATTACAATCATGAGAGAACGAGCGTGCAAAGGATGACCATCGATTCTGTGAGTATTAAAAGAACAGGAATTAATTGGCTGCAATAACGTGCATTTATTTTTAAATTATTTTATATTTTTCTGCATTAGTTTACATTGTTTTGTGCATTAACAGATGTGTGCAAAATTGATCTGTTCAGTGTACGTTCACACTGAAGCAATATACCCCCATCTGAGTTCTTATACTTGTATTTACGCACAGAATTGGGTTCCTAATAAAAATGACAACCTCATTCTATTTTTAAATTCAGCCTAGAAACAAATCAGCTTTACAGTGATTTCTTATTATAATAAAAACAGATCTTTACTTTATTCACAATTTTTTTTTTTTTTTTACCACACATACATACTTGCTATTTACTTAATGTAAAATTATGTTAAGCATATGCATGGATGAATCAATAATTCACATTTCTATTTTTAGAAATTCTTTTACTGGTGATTTTAAGTCTACATAGTGTGTGCAGAACCAAAGGGAATACTTTGACAAGACATTGCTGTGTGACTTCTGTATTCAGTACACACACACAAGATGATAATTTAGTGGATTCGCTCCTATAACCCTGCAATGTGTATGCGGACAGGTTTTAGATGTTTCTAACCTAATAAGTAGCAGTTGATCAGTGGATTTTCTTAGATGCTCAATTCAGTCAGCTCATGGCACAAGCCATAGATTTAATGAAAGCTCCTGAGTTTAACTAGGCAAAAGCTTGAAGGCTTTATTAAAGCCGGTCCTTTAGTTTCAATAAAGCTGATGAAAATTAAGGTTGATTATTAATGTGCTCTACATGTCTATTAATAATAATGGCATAATAGTGTTTAATAAGGGATCATTCATGGATTGCTCTGTAATTTATCACTGTCACACAGCAAATGAATTACCCATGATGCCCAGTTGAGGTGTGTGAACGCGTAAGCCATTTTCTCACGTCTGACTCTCACTCAAGTTTTAAGTAATGTGGTAGATAAATTACCTAATGCCGTAGGCTAAATTGGATAATTACATTATTAGTGTCTTCCTGATGTTGTATATCTAAAGGTATGCACTGCAAGTCACACATAGCAGATCGTGTTTGGTATTTTAATTAAATTCCTTATAACCTTCACCTGTGATTTTATGAGTCTGCTCTTTTCAGCCTGCTTCTTTTCTTGGCAGTGTTATTTCATATCACTAAGAAAAAAAACATGACTTTCATTCTGATACATTTCTGTAAGATTGTGTTTGTTCTTTATTAAAATTTGTCAGCCCCAGAAGATTGGTGGAGCCCTGGTATATGAGCTGTGTATTTCTCTCAGGACTGCTCTCCTTCAGATCCAAACTTGGGTTAGAGATTTAAGGACATGCGACCTTATTAAATTTCTTCTCTTTGGCAGCCCCTTCTCAGTTAATTACTAGTAGGTGTTTTGTGATTAATCTAGATTTGTCACGGTTATTAGTTGTCCGCCCCCTTTCAAATGGACAAATGTTAGTAGACGAATGGGAGGCTTTAGAGCAGGAAGCTGGATTTGTCCTAATGCAACATCCATCGGAAGTTCCAGTATGTGGCATAATTACGCTGCAAATAAAGCAATGCTCTTTTTTTTGCCAATTTAATGACAGCATTTTGTATCCCCGGAGAATACAAGAGGATTAAAACGTGTCAAAGAAGAAGTCATGAATTATTCCAGCTACACAGCAGATAATTGTAACACAGAGACTGCTAGGGGGGGATTAAATTTAGACTGCGGGTGTTAAGCTATAACACCCTCACAGCAGGTGCATGAAAAACAGGCAGGCGTACACAACCTTTGCTCTAAAGTTTAACTATGGATACCCTGGCATATTTTACCCATCAGTCATAGGTACACCAAGGTCAGGATAAGCTCTGTAAAGTGTACCAAGACAGTTGAAACTGAGGACAGCCCACAGATATTCTTCATTGTTCAATTAAACCTGGTCTATAGGATTGTTAGAGTACCATCTGTCTTATTCTCAAAAGTGCCATGCAGGAGAGCCATGAATATTAATAGTAATATTATTCATAAAAGTTGTTATTGTTATTTAATTGCTTTTCCTGTAGGGACAAAGGACGTGTAAAATGTTGTTTCAGAAATCATGCATTCACACATCAAACACTTTTAATTTGAGTTATGCCTTCCACAAATAATTTGCCTTAGTTCCCTTAAAACTAAGAATAGTTTTTAATTTACATAAAACCTAGAAATCTTATTTCTAGAAATAGAAACAATTTTACAAAATGGAGTTTATTTAAAAGGACCTTAGGAAAGGTCAGGAATTCTAACTCTCCTTGCACTGTGAACAGCAACTATATGATTCAGTTTTTATTGATCTTAATAATTTTTTATAATTTCAAGGGTTTTTTAAATTATTATTATTATTTGATAAAATCGTTTGAAGCAACAAAATGGAAAACCTGTGGAGTGGAATGATCCCAGACTCTCAGGTGCTCCGTTCCACTCACCATTCCAGGCCAGCTTTCGGTCTGTGATTTGCTTATTGATAGACAATTAACTTCTTATGGTCTTTTGGTGTTTTATAATTAATTGTAATAAAGGTTTTGTATAAAATAGATGTCATTTTGACATTTGTGCTGTAGAATTTTTTAGCAGTACTCTTACTCATGTGAATAGGCTACTGTTAAAATATTTTGGACAGAAAGTTTTTAGGATTGTTAGAAATATCATATTCGTTTCAGCCTCTCTTTTTGAGTCCTGTCATATCCACCTAAGGCACCAGGTGAGCCTCTAATGTCACGGTGCCCTCTCGAAAAATCAGGATCTCTCTGATTTTTCTCACTGGATCTCTCCTCTTCCCCTCTCTTTCCTCCACACACTCAAAGACAAAATAGGCATGGGACCCCTTGCGCGCGAAGCGAACCGTGACGTTCAAGAAACAGTCAATACGCGCTCGAGCGAGTCCATCCTAACCTCCCTCCCTCAGGTGTGGAGCGCGAGCGCACGGCGGGAAGACGTTAACGGTCACCCCTTGACGCGCAGGTGACGGCTACTTGAAGTGCACCACTCAACCGTTGACAGAGACGCCGTTCGGTTCAATAAACGCAAAACTGAAACTTAACATCACCCCTTAGATCCCCAAATCACCCCCCTGGCCGCTCACCAAGCACGCTGTCCCGTTGAGGAGCAGCAGGATGAAGCCGTGGTCGGAGCGCATCTCGTCGGTGTCCTGCTGTCGACAGCTCTCCGTTCAAGAAGACGCGGTTCCTCCGGTACCGTATCCAAAACAGCCGAGACCCGGTCCCATGTCCAACAAAAAGTCAAGCCCGAGCTCTCCTCTGATGGGAATCCCACCTGCGGTCTGTCAAGGTAAACTCCCGCTACTTGGAGCGCGTCACATCCAAAGGTGTGTGGAAACTGACAGGACACTTCTTCGCTGCCATCTGCGTACACTTTGCTCCGTTTCGTGCTGCTGTGTGAGGGGAATCATCTCCGTTATCCGCGCTTTTATGTGCTGGTGACGGTTAGGATCCCAGTGCGCGAGGCTGACCGGAGCGCAAACTCCTCGAGCGTCGCACATATCAGTGCATGCAGACTGGCAGCAGGGCTCCCACATGCGCTGACGTTTTAAACCCCCCTCTCTCCTTCTCTCTCCCTCGTCAGAGCCCCCAATCTTCCTTTTACAATCTTTCCCTCATTCTTCCCCTATACTCTCTCTCTCTCTCTCTCTCTCTCTCTCTCTCTCTCTCTCTCTGTATCTCAATACTCAATACAT
>JAUMHR010000045.1:14407349-14424488 GCA_032361145.1 Enteromius fasciolatus
CATCATCATCATCATAATATTCAAATCTTGCAAGAGATAAAAGCTGCCTGCATGTAAAAACAATACAATAAAAAAAATTTTAAAAAAAACTGACGGCCCACATTTAAAAAATGGTCCGGCCCTTCTGGCATTTGCCAGAATTGCCAGATGGCCAGTCCGCCCCTGATTGGCATAACAGTATCGCCAAAGCATTGACCATTGCATGTACTAAGGCCAAATAATTGCTCTCTCTTTCTCTCTATCTCTTTAATGCACGCCCCATCTATCGTTTCCACTCATAGTACTCTTGTTCTATCTTTCCTCCTTCTTTCCTTTCTTCACCCTTTTATCCTTCTTTTCCTTATGTTCCTAAACCAAAAGCTACTGGGCCACCAAAGCAATTACGATTATGTCAACTTTATATGACAAAAATATATATGAATTCACAATTATGAATTGCAGTTTCAGTTTTTTTTGTGACAACATTCCTATCAACCAGTCATTAGCTATCAATTCATGGGTTAAGGTGAAGAGGGGTTCATCCAAAAACACAAATGTAGTTTTTTGTTGTCATTTCATCTCATGTCATTTCAAAACCTTCTTTCACCCATTTGCTTTAATTAAATTTTTTTCTCCCTCTGTATGGGTTTGAAAGATGTTAAGGCGAATAAATTGTTATTTTGAATATTCTTGCATAACCTATCTCTGAAAATGTATGATTGGTTGGTAATTGACTGATATGCACTTTGTTCCAGGAACATGTCCTTCTCGCAGTGTGCTGACGGCAGGAGCGTCACAGGTTATTAAACCTGATGCCAGCTGTACCTTGCCACAAGGTACAGGCTATTCTTATTGGTTTATCTACATCGATGCACCTCTGCTATCTGTTTTGGGTTATTTGTCTCTTTTTTGTCACCAAAGATGCTCTCCCCTCCACCTTGCTGGTAATTGGCCCTAGGAGAGGCCTACGATGCGATTTGTTTAGCTTTATTGATTTGTAACAGCCCGGTATCCTTTGCCTTACTATGTGAGTCTAATATGAAATCAGATCACTTTCACTAGAGCCAACTGAGATCACTTGCTTGATTGCCACACTTCTGTCATGAGTCATAATGTATTTTCTTGTCTTGTTTATTTGGGGGGAACTCAAGGGTGATAATTTCCCTCTTTTTGAACTTCATTAATATTCCCTCCTAATAGTTTTGTCTTTTTTGAGCTTTCTATTTCTGTGCTTCCTTGCTTTTCGATCTTCACATTTTGTGCCACAATCTCCAGGGTTTCAATCAAAGAGTCTGACCCTTTGCCCTCTTTGCGTTCCATTACCAAGAAAACACACTTCCACTTAATCATTCACACACACACACACACACACACACACACACTGCTTTAATGCCATTATTAATATCTGACAGGGGATGTACAATGACCTCAGAGGGTCAAAGGTCACTTTCCTTACATTTCTAAGCACACACACACACACATAGAAAATTATAGCAACAGACTCATTAAGCCATTTGTTTCCATTTGTTTCCACAAAAATTATGCTTATTAGCGAGTGATAAAACATACACATGCTTTCTTTTGTCAAAATATATGCAACTAAATAATATAATTATTTGCATCATGATTTTATTGGCTCTATTTGCCTTTAATTCTGATTAAAATAAAAACACTTTTCTATTTAGGCTATAAAAAATAATTAATGACAATAAATGCAAAATAATTAATTACAAGTCAAATATTTAAATACAATACTGTATTGAGAATTTGAAAGGGAAGATTTGCTTAATCTTCGTGAAAATATCTAATTTTCACATTTATAGTTTTTGGGGAAATATGAACTAGACCTTTTGTTTTTTATGTAACTCATTTTTCTGTGTTACTAAATAAACCTCCTCTGCAGTATTCAAAAGTAATTATGCATAAGGATGATGTTACAAGCCATGTGGAGTGTGTACATGTGTATCAGTGATTGAAAGAGATAGTATCTCTGTTTGTGTGTGTCTGTGATCCTGCATTAGTGTAGGGGTCAGGATCGAGGGCGTTAGTGGCTTTATCTTGTTTCACATTGCTAATGTCATTTGAGTGAGCTGTGTAGGAGACAGCGGGTAATCCAATGAAGAGGCGAGTTATAGTTGATAGAAAGGAGACTGGCTCCATCTTGTGTTGAGCTCGGTTACTACACCCATTGTGGAGAAAACTCTCCATTTGATCTTCAATGGACGTTTTTGAAATTACTAACAGTTCCCTTTCTGCTTTACTCTTAAAGTTTTAAGTCTGGCTTCTAAGCAGCCAGTGAGCTTTAGTTATAGTAACTAGTAAATATTTTTATGAATATTATGCATATATCTCTATTTTATCAGATGCCATTTTTATTGTTTCAACCAAAAGTAAATTCACAATTGTGAGACGTAATGCATCTGTGCTGCCTTCCATCAGCATCCAGATGAAGACATGTTAATAAATACAATGTTATGTGAACATTAAGCTTAAATGCCTTGATGTTTCTCTTTTTTCCTATTTTTATTATTCCATTATTTTTCACTGGATTACTTAGTATGCATAAGGTTGCGTATATTTATAAACGCGTTTATAGCATCCTTGTTTAATTTCAGAAGAAACATTTTTCACTTTTTGAGTAAGGTGTGTTTAACCTATAGCAGCTAAAGAGGGCACCATTGCTTTAAGGAAAATAGACCAGCTCCATATGTCCTCCATATTCTTCACGTCACTGTGTTTACTGTGGCTTGAAAGTTTAGTTTAATTCCATTCTCAGCAGTTGAGACAGCATGGGCTTTTAAAAGGTGGTTTGACATCAAACCGAAAGTGACATATTCTCAGTTATTCCAGCTCGAATGATCCTCACCAGAGAAATATGGATGATATGATTTCACTCCCACTGATTTGTCCCCCATGACTATTTTTGGAGGGTGGGGGGGAGAAACAGGATATAAATGAGAAAGGCGACCTGTCTGAGAGCATCGGGGTGGCCAAACCTCCATCAGCTCCAGAAACATAATCACAGCTGCCCCTTACTTTTCAGGCAAGTTCAATTTAACATCATCACTAAATCTACAGTGATACACACTCATTATGAATCTAAACAGTGTAAGATGAGATGAGGAAAAATGGAGATCACAAATGTAAACATAATCAGCAAGAGAGGGAAAAAATGCATATGACTGGTGTTTGTTTTGAGCTGTTACAAATCATGCTGAAATATGCGACACAATCCCCCAACCTCCGATTCTCCAGCATTTACTCAGCTCGAGTACTGTTTGTGAAATGTCCAAATTATGCTTAAGGCTTTAGAGGAATACAAGAGGAAATGGATAACATCCATAGGGGAACAGATGGGACAAAAAAAGAATACAAATCAAACCCTCAGCATGAAAGACGTGAAGATGAAGGATGAAAGCGATGCAGTGTCAGTAAGAGGAGAGCGAGGAAGACGCTACTAGAGAGCAGGTCTGCAGAGGTCGAGTTCACTTCTCTTTGAGCTCTGGAGGATCAGGCTTCATCAGTGCCTTATTCATGCTTCTTTTCTTTGTTTCATCTGCTGCCCCTTTTCTGAACGATGGCACGGAATGAAAAGAAATGCAAGCATCCAGTTTTTTTTTCTTTTTCACAAATAGATTCATTGAGGCTGATCCATTTGGCTGCTTTAAATAGACAGGCTCATTACAGGTGTATGTGTGAGAGAGTTGATTGTCAGACTGTGATGATTAAAGGAACGATTTGCCCTGCTTGGAGTCTGGCTACATTTACTGTGCAATGCAATTTGAACACTACTGTTTGAATGTTTGGTGCCATTAATATATTTTCAAGAAAATAATATTTTGGCAAGGGTGCATTAAAGGAGAGACGGTTATAACTTTCACATCATTAGGGTTATTGTTATTATTATCATTTAAAAGAAATGTTGTTTTTTTTATTTGACATTCTACTGATAGCCTACATGAAATATGAAAAAATAAATAAAATAAATTAAGCAACACAGCTGTTTCCAACACTGCTTTCAATGTGAAATATGCTAACTCTTTAGTTAATGTATTAACTAACATTAAAAATTGATCAATACGTATTTATTTATTTTAAAGAAATACAGCTGTTCCTGGTTACTTCACATTAGCTCAGGTCCATTGAATAATATTTTATAGTTTATGTTAACTAATGTAAAAACTAGAACCACACGGTAAAGTGTAACCAAAATGTTTCTTGAGCAGTAGATCAGCGTATGTTACACTGAAAACTAGAGGAATGGCTGATGAAATGTCACACAACACAAATAAATTATTTTAAAAATGTTATTAAAATAAACAACAGTATATATAAAACACACAACAAATGTTGTAAAGTAAATGTAATAATATTTCACAACATTAGTTGTACTGTATTTTGGATTAAAGAAATGTAGCCTATCTTTGGTCAGGCTCAAAAACAACATCTTTTAGGCAGTTTTGGCACTTTTGGACAGTCTTCTGTTTAGATTTACTTAAAACACAACAGACTTCAATAAATCCAAGTTTAAGATGCATTTGGTATTGTTAAATATGTTTTGAGTAGTCAGGGGTGCACTTCGGTTTCTGGGCCCCCTGGATAGCCTGTCCTCTGCCCTTAAAATCGTCCTAACATCCCCCTTCTTACTGCTCACTTGTGAGTAGTACTGTAGCTCACATAAACACTAGCAGGCTCGGATTAGCTAATCGGGAGGACCGGGAGAATTCCCGGTGGGCAGGTGTTCTGCCGTTTTTTCCTACCCGCCAGATTTTCCTACCCGGGTTTACTGCGCACGCGCACGTCAATATTGCATTCTATTTTCTCACCCTGAACAACAATATTTAATGTGTCTTCATTACTGTAAGGGTAGGTTTAGGGTTGGGGTAGGTGTAGACATTAATAAAACACAAAATAATAGGTAGAAAAAATATATTCATTGTTGGTTTCCAGTAGCTGTATACATTATTGTCAAAGCCGCGAATATGACTCATAATTACTATATTTGCATTGTAAGTGTAGACATTAATAAAACATAATTTGACAGGTAGCATTTTTCGTTGTTAATTTGTACTACCTACTTTTTAATGGGAGGTAGGAAAATCTGGCAGGGTAGCACAAATCGGCAGAACACCTGTTAATTTTTGGGCCGAGACGGGCCGGTGTCAGCTGCCTGCACTCAGTCGAACTTTTTATTTATTTATTTTAATTTAAATTTTTTTTTTTTTACCATCGCCTTACTCCTTTTATTCAGTATTTTACCGCAGCTCCACTCTTTTTATTTATTTTCTCGCAGCCCGCAGCAGAATGCAGCCTGCAGGTTAATGATGACGTAATTATCATTCGACTCCCCGACAGCGGCACCTTGATCAACAGCAAAATCAGTTAAGAGATACGATGAAATATGGATAATAACAAGCGTGGCGCTGAAAAGGCCAGAATTAAAAAAGGAAAAAATAAAGCTCTAGAAACTGACGCGGCCAAATGTAATAAGCTGAGTACATTTTTGTGTTAAAACCAGCGGCAGCGAGAGTACAACACATGAAGACGAAACGGCCGGTAAGTTAACGTTAAGCTAGTTAGGAGCATTGCAAAACAACGATGTCTGCAAACCAGCGTTCATGTTTATGTATCAAACTTTTTTCTTGTACTGTTGCATCTCAGTGGGACAGACTAAAAATTCCTTAAAAAAAGACATGATATTGTCATTAGAAAGTTTAATACATTTTATTTGAATCTTTATTTTATACATATAGCTTAATATACTGTATATTTGTATTTATTTATTTATTTTTTTTCTCCATTTCAAGGTTTGAATAAAATAGAGAAAATAAATTCTGATACTGTTAAACATTACATTGTGTTAACTGTTCAAATAAATCTTCACTTGGAAGCAACACTAGGCTATTAGTATTTGCACTGAATTGGAAATGACATTATTTTAATATAGTCAGTCGTGAACTAAAGTGGGCCTGTCTAAGACTTGGAACTCCAGGGCTGAAAAGCAGTCCCACTCCGGCCCTGAACACTAGATATGTCCTTTTTTTAATATGACAAAAGCTGAGGTGTGTAATTAATGTGAGTTTAAAGGTTGTAGGTTTTGTTTGTCAATTCTGTCTGAAGTCATTTAGATCCGAGAATGACTTATTTCTTTCATTTTTTTCTCTGACCAGTGACCAAACTACAGGGGGCCATCGTGGAATGGGTGTGTATTTTGTCTTCCTCCTATCTCTTTCATTTTAAAAGAATTGTTTCCAGACGTCAACAAAGCTAAGCTCTCAGCTCAGCTCTGTCCTCACCTTTTTACTTTCACCACTTTATCTTTCTCTCACTCTCTTCTTCAAAACTACGCCTCTTTTAGTTTCTCTGGTTGCTGTCATTTAAAGCACCAAACAGCTTAATCAATATGACTATGAGCTATTAGATTCCAGTATTTATTCCAATGACTGTCTCTTGCTCGAGCCTGAGCCCAACTGTGGGTTTGACGATGGGATGGGGCCAGAGGGGAAAGGAGGTCTGTCCTCCATGGCCTCTATTGATCTGAGCATTAGATGGACTTCATCAGACAGCATCAGCATGCTTAATATAAGCCCACATATGCCCGAGGAAGACATAAAAACATGGAGATAAAACTGCAGCGTCGCCATACTTATTTCATTTGTGTCTGCCTGTCTGTTTCAGCCTGTCTCTGTGGCCCGCTTTCTCTTGCTTTTTTGCTTATTATACAGTTCATGAGTATAGATAATAATTCATGCAGGCTAATTAAAGAATATTCCATCTTATTCGGAGCCTGACAGCATCACCTGTCTGTTTATATGTATTCTCTCCATTTAATTATGTGCTTGTTTAAAAAGCCTCTGAGTTTTCTAGAAATAATGTCTATCATCTGTCTTCCTCAAGTCAACTTTGTTCTCGATATCGAAGTTGAGAGAGCTAGCGGGCCTTTTATATAATTTTGTCATTACGTCATAAAAAGATGGATAAAATAGCATGGAGCACTTCAATAGCCTTATGGTCTTTTTGCGACCTGTTTGATGCTTAAAACATTTCGGGTCCAATTCATTGTGCTAATCATGTTCTTTTGTGTTTTGCAGAAGAGATTGGAAGACCATTAAGGTAAATGAGTAAATGATTTTCATTTTTAGACAAGCTATCCCTTAATGTTCTGCTAGCGTTTGTGCTATTAGCATTTTCAACAAAAGTAATAGGATCTCATGGGAGAGAGACAGACCACAGGTGTTTAGCTATGCTGACAGAGACGCACACATGAAGAGTAGCCGTTAGACATGCTTCTCTCCGTTGAAAGAGGATAAAAATCCTTTGATAAAGGTGAATGTGGAGTCTATTGAAACAGTTCAGACCCCTGCCACAGACAAACACACACAGACTGCAGGCCTCTGTGGAAGCGTAATTTGAGAGGTTTCTGTGTATGTGTGTGTTTGTGCGCATTGGTCCCGCATCGCCCTTTTGCCATGATCAGGTCGAAACAGGAAGCAGCCATGACCTTCTGAAAAAGCACAACCTAAAATACTGACAATTGAATTAGTGTTTTCATATGTCTAGGAGAAAGCAGAGCCCACTGGGCTTGTGATGGTTTGGTTACATATAGGTTCAAACACATCCAAACATCCAGACCCCGGTAATTTTCTTTAGAAATTTTTTTACCAAGATCCTTTAAACATGAAGGTCATCTCTGTTCTTCATTTTCTGACTCGGTGATACTGTCAAAGATGTGGAACCAGACATAGTAGTCCTCATTAATACAGCAGTGATGCATGTTTAATGTCTGTCGATGAGGATAAATGGCTTTAAGAGACTTTGGTTAAAAGCGAGTGAATACACTTCATATAAAAATCAATAATCCCAGCTACTTATCTCCATCTGATGTGTCTCATGCAGTTAAGGGCTATGGAGCCAATTCTGGTGTTATCTCTAAATGATGCAAAGTTTGTTTATTTATTTAAAGATGGATATTTTGGGCAGGCGCATATGGCTTTATTTTTAAGAAGCTTTGTTTACTGTTATTATTTTGTGTTATGTGTTTATGTACTTGTGTGTTTCAGATTGGTTAGTGTGCACAGTTGGGTTTAGGTGCTGGGAGAGAGAGAGAGAGATGGAGAGACTAATGGAATTCATAATTAAAAAAGCTTTTAGTGCAAGGAGGACCTCTGAGGTTGAGTGATCAGGGCAAAGCCATTTCACACACACTCACTTGTTCACTCGTTCAGACAGTAGATAAGTGTCCAGTCATTGCACATATACAGGTATAAACAGAATTTTCATGCAGGACCTCTTGTCTGATCCTATATTTAGTCTGATTCTAAATTTAGCTGTGCTTGTAGCATTCTGTGCTCACATTTAAACCTGTTCCACAGAATTCGGCGGAATTTCCTCCAGGTTTAGTACAGATCATATGAAAAAGTCAGCAGATTTGCCTGGGCCTTTGTTTGTGGGCTTGGAAATAGGGTTCCGCTTTATATTAGGTGCCTTAAAGGTGCTCTATGAGATGTTGCAGGATTTTAGCTGGAATTTCATTTTTATCTCAAACCGTATGCATCACCCCTCGATTGTCTTGCTGTCTGCCCTCTGAATACGTTGGGAAAAAACTCGGTCTCGAAAGACGACACAGAGGCTGCAATACCAAAACAACCACTATGGGCACAGGATGTGCACCAAAGCAATAACAAACTACGGCCAACCAATCGGCAAGAAGAGGTGGTTAATGCGCATGCACATAATAGACAGAGTTGATTGTACAGCATGAATCTGAGAGTGGGTTAGCTGAATACTATATATTATTTTTGGCACAGCCAAAGAAAAGACGCTCGTAAGTGTTAATTTTACGAAATTAAGATTTATACATGATCTGAAAGCTGAATAAATAAGCTTCTCATTGATGTATGATTTGGATGGATAGGACAATATTTGACAGAGATACAACTATATGAAGATCTGGAATCTGAGGGTAGAGAAAATCTAAAAGCTGAGAAAATCACCTTTAAAGTCCAAGTGAGGATCTTATCAATACATATTACTAATCAAAAATGAAGTTTTAATATATTTTCGGTCAGAAATTGACTAAATACCTTCATGGAACATGATCTTTACTTATTATCCTAAGGATTTTTGGCAAAAAAGAAAAATCAATAATTTTGACTCATACATTGTATTTTTGGCTATTGCTACAAATATACCCCAGCGACTTAAGACGACTTGAGACTTGCTTTTGTGGTCCAGGGTCACATATAAGGCGAGAAGAAGAGAAACAAGACCCGGATTTACACTGGGGATTCGTTTGAACGGTGGAAATAACTCGGCCATCAAAAGGACTTCCAAACCGATGCACAGGTGGCAAGTTTTTTATTGCACAGGTAGGTAAAGTCACGATTACTCGTTGTAAGAGCATTCACACACGCCAGTAAAAAAATAATTATCTCCTTTCGTATCAAGGTGCTTTGGGCGTTCACGGCAGTTACAGAAACACTGGGAGAAGGTTAGAGCTTGCTTTGTTTTGTATTTACGAGAAACGTCAGCAGAAGTGACGTCAAACAGCATCTCATAAAGCACCTTTAGCTAACACATACAAGTTTTTGCATTGTACTTGTATATTAAAAAAAAAAAACAACCTAGGTCTGTATGTAGTTACATCTGTTACTAATTTGTGTAATTACAGTATTTATACCGTTGACCTTTAAACCTACCCATACAACCAAGCCTGTCCCTGACCTTACCTGTATCCAACCCCAATAGCAACAAAAGTGTTCTGCAGTGCAATATAACCACAATAAGTACATTGTATTTATTTTTTGATGTAAGTAAATGAAAATAGAAATTAAAGAAGTGGCATTTTCGCTAGTTCTGTTCTACACTTAATAAGGTTTTGTTTACATTACATGTTTACATTGTTGACGTTACACTTATCAGTGTGAATGCGTTAAGTTTGATTTTCTTTTTAGATTTTTCATTTGTGTGTGTGTGTGTTTGCCTGTTTATTGTGATGCAGATTTCTCTTGAGCAGAAGCATTTGGGGTGTGGTAGCTATGGTTGTGGTCATAAACTAAAATGACCATTCTGTATATATATTCTAGTATGTAATTTCAACAGTCAATTTAGCATGTTGACCATAAATTGCTTAGAAAGAATCAAGCATATTATTTCCATTTGCACAGTTCAACTCTCAGAGTGAGTTGCTCCAGCTTTTCATTAATGCCACACTGTGTGGAAAATGTAAATATTTAGCATGCTGCTGTGTGTGCTTGTGAATAGGTTTCTTCTTTTTTATAACAACATCTTCAGATGCCTTGTAGACTGCTGTAAAGTTGCCAACATTTTCCCGTGAAAGTGCCACATATACAGTATGTGATGTGTGGCTTTCCGTGCTTTATACATATAACTGCTAGAAATTTTAAAACACTTGTATGTCGTTAGCCAGAAATAATTTAAACCACTAATGAAGAGGCACTGTTTATTAATCAACTGTGGTTCAGAGACTTCCAGAAGTCCCCCTAGCTGATTTTCTAGCCAGGTTTCAGGCCATAAGCCTCGTTTGCAAAATCATTAGAGAATCAAGAGGAAGTCTGTATACAGTAGCAGTGGGGGAGCGTTAACAGCCCCAGCAGCTCATTCCCTGCTAAAGCAACCATTTATGATGCCGTTGTTTATTGCTGATTTGAAATATAATATTGAAACAATATTGTGGCAATCCATTTTTGGAGATTTTGGTCTTTTCCCCAATCATGGAGAAGGACGTTTTAGTCGAGGGCACAGCTGCTGATTTTGTTAAAACATGGTTGCCAACCTTTGATGATGTGATACACTATAAAGCATTTTATTGAAAGAGCGTGAAACCTTACATCAGCAATGTTTTGCAAATGGCTAGACTTGGAAATGGCCTTGGAGTTTGCAATTAATGAATGAATGAATAGTAATGAGTTTGAAATTGTGATTTTGATCCTTTTTTATTTGATGAACGAATCCCTTTTGCACCAAAGGTTATACATGCATTTATGCCCATTACCTGTACATAGAACAGCTATGGTTTCCAATCAATTCCTGAGTGAACTGCCTTAAAGAGACTTGTTGCTGACCACTCTGATTGTGTACCCAAGTGTCCTTCATCCTTTACTGACTAAGAAAACATGAAGGCAAGGATAGAATTGCTTGTGTTTATTCAATGTAAATCTTTTCCACAGAAGCTGTGCCTGAATATAGTTTCTATGACATTCCCTCAAAGGACAAACACATTGACAGTGCTAGTGATTTTCCATGAATTTGCAAGCCAAAACGTGGCGCTACATGACAGGAAGAGAATGTTGGAGAGAACATCCACTTTTCTTAATTGGTGAGTGTGACAGAGCTCTGACAGAAGAGACAGAGATTTCAACAAAAAACTGTCAGCAGATGTTGTTTTGAGTAGACTAGTGGGACGCTGCCTTATTCCAAGTCAACTTATTTTCAGTATCTACTCCACAAGTAAGTGTTGTGGAATTACTGCTTTAACTCCTTCAGAGTTTTGACATTGGTGCTTTAACATCACTTTGACATTCACAGGACCCTAATCTTGTAGGCGGTTCAACCAATAGGTGTTCACACACATACCATAAATGTTCTAACAGTCCAAAGCCACCTGTAAGTTTTCTTTTCTTTTTCTGTGCAGCTCTTTCTGTGGAGCTTCTCTGCATCAATGTAAGGAGCACCTCTGCCAGACCTGTCCTTTTTGATGGCAGCTCTCACCTGTAGACTGTTGCGCAAGTTTCATTTATATTCTGTGCTGCTTTTCTCTGTCCCTCCTCCAACATCACTTATACTGCATTGTGCTTAATTTGTATTAATAATGTTTTTGCAAATGAACAGTTTGTTAGCTTCAAGAAATATCATGGATAGAAAATGGAACACCAGAGTATGAAAGACAAATTTGATTTAACTGTTTTAAATTTAACATGTTGTAACACCTTGAATTCAATTCAAGTTTCAAATATAGTCTTCTGAACTTTTAATCAAGGAATCCTGCAAAAAAAGTATCATGGTGTTTACTAATACAGAACAAATATATAAAAATAATGTACATTTATAATATATAAATATATAAAAAATAATGTTTCCTGATTTAAAAAAAAAAAATAAAAAATCAGCATTACTGGAGTAATGACTTCTGAAAAATTAGCTTTGCTGAATAATTTAAAATATATTAAAATATAAAAGGTATTTTGGATTATACAGCTTCACAATATTTTCTGTTTTACTGTATTTTCTGATCAAATAAATGATAAATGTAGGCTTGGTGAGCATAAAAGACTTATTTTCCAAAAACTTTAAATGCTAGTCTAAAAATGTACATCTACATGATTAAACTGATTTATTTACTATTATTATATTATGGTAATAGAACTCTTTATATTCTTATCTTAAACGTATCCATCATGCACAATTTGAGATTCATCATGGCCTGTTGTGCATATGTGTATATGTGTGCATATGCTTGTTTATTCAAGAGGTATCAAGTGTATATTATCAGTGTGGCTATGATTAACAGACACTCTAACTCACTCAGGCTGTCAAAACATTTAAAATGACTTTTCATTTCTTCCAGATGAACGTGACACACATGCAAACACACATTGTGTTGCATACATCTACTGTAAAGCAAAAACAAAGACTCATTCAGTGACCCAGGTCAGAAATCACACATGGGGGACAAACTTCCATCTCAGGTCATATTTTGCAGTATTTTACTAGCACTAACAGCACCCCAAACGTTCCCCCAAGAGGTACACAACGTTTTCATAACATGCAAGGTACACCTAGATTACTTTAGCTAGCCCAGCATGCTCCAGCACCACATGCTGCAAAGGAGAAGGGTTGATGTAGAGTTAAGAGGGACATGGGAAAGGTAAGACTCCCCTGGGCAGTTAAGGCTGAAATCATGGACAGAAACCCTTTTAGGGCCGTCTACTGACTACTCAGGGGTCAAATGATCCACTGCCAGATCGAATTTTTATGAAAACTGAATTGACTGATGACTGGCTGCGCTCTATGTGTCGAAACAGTTAACCTTCATCACGCGGATGTGAAGAGCAAAGGATGAAGTAAAACCAAAAAGCGAAACCAGCTTTGCACTTTGGTCTTTCTCTCCAGGCACTGAGTGGAATACCTAAGTCCCATGGCAGGGAGTCCTTAGGGGGTGCTCATGTTCAGGAAGAGGGGTTTAGGCACTCAGGATCTGTGTAATTACTTTGTTTTGGTTCCAGTGGAGTTATTTATTTATGAGGTTCTGATATGATTTTGACAGTTCAAGCAGCATGAACCCTATGGAAAATACACAGAGGACAGCTAAAACCATAGTTACATGACTAAGGGGAAGGCAAGAAAAATAGTTTTAAGGTGTGATGACAAAAGATAAATTACAGTAGAGTTGTATGCAAAAAGAAACTCTCAAATTCAAAGTGCACACTTTTCTCACTTGGTTTTGCAACACGGCATTAAACAGAGAGAAAGATTGGATTGCATGTTGAAATGTCTGCATGGCCTGTTACTGATTAGTATTCTATCAGTGTTACACTACCGAGGGTTTCGAGTTTTCAGCGCTGATCTATACAAAGTGAGCATGTGGAAGTTTTTCTTTGGTGTTTTAGTTCACGTATCTCTTTAAGTGCATGCGCTGAAATCCTGCCCATCTTTGCCATTGAGTTTGTGTTTGGTTTCCTCTTTTACAGTCATCTATGAGCAAACATGATCTGTGACAATGTGACGCATTCATCTCATCTCATGCTCTGGACGCCCTTTGAGCTGCAATTAAAACCCACTATAACAATACAGTGTGCTCTGTTCATGTGCCACTGAGACGCATTGAAGTGAGCTCGTTGAGTTTATATAGCCTCTGTCATCCAGGCACAATGAGATACAGTGTATTTTCACTCACGCTTTAAATCAGCATAAACACACTCAATATTATTTATTTTTTTTCAAGGTGAAAGATGCATTCAGATGGAGTTTTCTCGACTCTTATGCATGCACGGAGTTGAACTCCCATGCTCTCCGCTTGTCAGGCTGTGCGTGATAAATGTGAGCAGCAGTACAAGGTATTAAAGAAGTGTGGTTGACTAAGCCCACCATAACCAAGGTCGTCTAGCAGACGTTTCAGAGAGAACAACTTCATTGCTTCCAGAGCGCTGGATTATTGACGGATGTCTACAGTTGATCCTATGCAGGATAAGAGACGGACTAATTGTTCTATTGACTTTTCCTTAGATCTCTTGCCATAGAGTTACACATGCTACTTCTAAATGCACACTTGCTTTTTGGATATATTTCACTCTTTCCAACAGATTATTCTTTTTGTATGGTTATTTTAGTTTAGTTGTTTTTTTGCCATTTGCTTCACTTATGCTGAGTGAATTAAAATCTCAAAAATAGACAGTAATCGTCAAATGTCTTGACACATTTTAACATCTATGCATCACATTTGCTCTTTTTTAAAATATCTTTTTCTTTGATGTTCTGTATTCTCCTCATTTTTTTCTTTCTTTACAATATCATAATGTCTCTTTTGCTTTTTTTTTTTGGTGATAGTTTTCCTAGACCATTCAGTTAACATCACTGAAATTGTCTAACCAATTAGATGTACAATCTTCATTATTTTCACTTCTCCACACACATTGTGTTCTGACGAAGACTGATGAGCACTTTTTGTGCTTTCAGATTGTTCCAGACAGTTTTGTCTTCATCAGCTGGTGGTGGGCTTGGTAAATGAAGCTTTAGGTATCAGCTTTAAAAGGTGTGACATGCATGTAAAATGTCAGTGATGACTGCTAGTCCTCTATTAATCAGGGAATCCCCCGGGGGGGGGGCAGATGATGAACAGCCCATTCGAGCATGATTACACTAATTTATTCCACCATTAGAGGATGTAATTTGATTTTTGTAATAATGAAAAATGATCAGCTTTGTCATCTTGGTCTATTATGTAGCCCTTCCCTATTTTCCTCGATGGTTCAGACTTTTCGGAATGCTAAGCCTCAAGGTTTTCTTTTTAATTCTTCACATTTTTCTTCATCCATCCAGTCCTTCTTTCCTTTTCCTTTTTCCTTGCCCCTCTCTATATTGGATATAGAAAAGAAGCTTTTTTTTTCTTTTGATAGGAAGCAGACCGCAGTTTTGTGCTCCATGATTGAATACAGGCTTGTGCCACCCTCACAGTCGCACTTTAGCTGACCAGAATTACACTGATTGCCACTTATTACCACAGTGACAGATTGGTGACAGATATCGAGGAAGTCGAGGCATGTCCGCCTTAGTTGAATTATGGGAATTGAAGTTCACCTTGAACACATAAACAAAAGCATCCCATCAAACCCAGCATTCCCCGTGGCTAGTAACAGGAGACATCCTTTCAGTTTGGGAGCATTTGTTTTAATTAGAAAACTCTTTAAGCTATTGACATAAAAATAATGGCTTTATATAGTATAGTAAGATAAGATGGAACATTTTATTCTTCTCTAAAGACTTTCATGTGTTAAAAATGCATCTCCAGTTTTTCCAGTGAGTAAGGTCTGACTCTGAAGAGTGATGGCAGCAATACTCTCCAATCTGTATACATGTGAGAATACTGCAACTTTATTTACACAGTCAGTACCCTTCTCCTAGTGTTACCCACTGAGAGCTTCTGGGTGTCTCTCTGACAGACTGATGAACTGATCTGAGAGGGTGTCTTTAACTCACCTTACCTCATTTTTTACTTGATCCGCTTGGGATTTGAACTTAGCTGTAACCCCTGTGGCAACTGAGGTTCAGGCTTTTTCAACCTTTGCCCTCAAGTGGAAATTTAGATTTAGTTTGCACCACTGATGTATTACAACAAATCCCCCAGTCTGTTTCAGCATTCAGTTAAAATAAAAGGTCTAGACTGATAAAATATACTTTCCTGTGAAAGATGGCTATACTTTTTTTGTGTATGTGTCCAATAACCAATATGATGATACACTTGGAGCTTTGGTGTTGTATGAAAAAAAAAAAAAAATCAAATACTTCAGTGTTTATAGGTATGTCAAGTTTTCCCTATAATTTGTTGGTCTTTATATTAAACACACAAGTCTGGTATAGCTGCTGCTTTCACAATAATGCTAAATATGAAGAAATCTTTTACTTTAGATTGGATTGTAAGGTCATCACATAATTGGATACATACACAAGCACTCAGCCACACGCTGCTGCCTTCAGCTGATTGCATTATTTCCTTCACTGGCTTCAAAGACATGGTGACGTCATTTTAAAGTAAAATAAAGCAACTTGTACTGAACATTAAACATCTAAACCACCGGCAGATTCTTGAGCCAGCAGGTAACGCTCATACATTTGTTTATTTTCCTGCTTTATCGCAATGACGGCCATCTTGAGTTCTGTTTGTTTTTATGGCACATGAAATGGAGGGAACAAAAGACCTTGACTCCAGAGTTGGTGCCTGCTCAGACGGAAGAGAAATGAAGAGAAAAACCAATAGAGAAACATGCTGCTGAAGATTGATATGGTGCTGCTGAGGCTGGGTGGCCTGGGAGGCTTCAGAAGAACGGGACATCAAGTTACTCATGTCTAGAGAAAGTAAGGAGGTGTATTTTCCTGCCGTCGTGGAAGTGCTAAGACCTAATTTTGTGTAGTACTATCCTGACTTTGCTTCTGGTGTTAGGTGTTGTGCTGTCCTCTGATGATCTCCAGACACACACTCTCAAGACTCAAAGGATTCAGTTAGAAAAGAAAACTGAGGTTACTGACAGTATAATGGACAGTAGCAGTGGATAACAATTAGAATAGATTTTGATGGTCACTCATTCACACACACCAGCCCAGTTTTACGGCAATTCGTACATATTTTACGAGGTGGCATATTCGTACTAATTTGTACGACCTCACTCACAAATTCATACGAGTATTGCTAAATCGCACGTATTTTACAAAATTTGCCACCTTGTATGAATACGTCTTGCACACACACACACACACGTACAGACACTTGGGTGCATACTGTAAGCCACTTCTGTGCTTGGAAGAGCTGTATATATTTCGTGGGTCAAAAAGTAGAACATTTTTAAAGACTTATTTTTTTGGCGTTTTGTAGCCTTTATTATGATAGGACAGATCGATATTGACAGGAAGTGAAGTGGCAGAGAGGGG
>JAUMHR010000045.1:14425461-14439165 GCA_032361145.1 Enteromius fasciolatus
TTATTATCAGCCTCTGCTTCGGTTTAAAGCAGATCTGCGTTGCCTCTCTGAGACTAGGCAGAGCCAATGAGATGGTGTCCGAGCAGGCACTGGATAATGAACAACATAAGCTGTAGCTCTGAACTTAGTCACCCTCTATCTGAAGAGAAACTCAATAGCTAATATGTTAAAGCAAGCGTTTATTTGTGGCTGCGCTGGTTTTCCCATTAGCTCGATGATAACATTGTGTCAGTACACCGATAGAAATTCTGTTTATTACAAAAACGGATAATGCAAGAAATAATTGTTTACATGTAATTGGAAATTCTCTAGATTGTTTTCTCCATTCATGACAACAAAATGTAAACTGATACGCACATTAAATAAACCAGCAGAATAATTATAAAGGTGTTTACTTTCAGACTGAAATCGAGGGTTAAAGGGCAAAAGTGCAAGATGGATGTTTAGAAGTTTTTGCTCAAAATGCTTATGAACCATAAATGGATTTAAGAGTTTGATAATAAAGTGTGTTGGGTTTTTATTGCAAGCATAATCAAGTAAGGTTTCAGTTTTACTGTATGTTGTTCATCTGAATTAGTAAGATAAAATATTGTTTAGGTTTTACTGAAACAAATTTGCTTTAACCTTAATCATGTTACTGTTGAGTTTACTTTTTAATCCAGAACAGACTGGAACTGCTTACTATGAAAGAGATGTTAGCAGGTCAAGCTCTGATGGTGTACAGCGATTAGTCAAGAACAGAGTTATCATCTTTCAAAAACCATAGTTTAAGAACTGAATAGTGTAGCTAATCTTAGCATTGCACTACACTGATGTGAAAAACAACATACATCCCGCTGTTCTTTCATATCACACATGAAGTTTGTTAGTGCGTATTTTGGTCATTTGGTTTGTGTGACGGTAAGTGTTTTGTAGTTTGAGAAGCGGTGGTTTAAGTGATATGGTGGCCCTGTCTAATATGTCTTTTGTTCATTTTGAAGTTTGTTTTCTAAAGACAATATAGTAGTTTTGGTCAAATTAGATTAGTCTAGATTACAGCAATACTGACCATGTTTGTGCATGCATACACACAGATGTCTTCCACGAGACCACCCTGAACTTTGTCATTGTGACTTATGTATCTGTAGAAAGCTACCATTTGATCCAGCTGTTCTTTTGCCATGCTGAAATCAGGGTAGTTTTCACAGAGCATGGGCCACCAAACACACAAACACGCATGTTTGTTTTTCTATCATGGTGAACACTTTCCTGGGACTTGTTGCATTTGGCAAAATCAGGTTAGCGGTGTTTACACGTTCAGCTAAATGTTGATAACTATCAAAAATCAACAGTGTTATATTGAGATAATGATCATCCCCCCCCTCAACTACATACACATACACAAGATTGTTTAAGTGTATTAATAACAATAAAGACATTTTAATGTTGCAAACATATTTAAATAAATGCTGTTCAATGAATTTGTTTTATTCATCAAATAATCCTAAAAAAGACAGTTTATACAAAAATATAAGCAGCTTAGCTGACAGCATAGATAATGATAGGAAATTCTTGAGAATCAAATCAGCATATTAGAATGATTCCTGAAGGATCATGTGACACTGAAGACTGGAGCAATGGGGCTGAATATCCAGCTTTACATTCCAGAAATAAATGATGTTATTTTAAATTCCAATAATGTTTTTCACAAAATGACAGTTTCTACTGTGTTTGAAATAAATTAAATGTTGAGCAAAAATAGTATTTCACAAATGTTAAAAAGTCTTACCCACCCCAAACCTTTGAGCAGAAGTGTATGCATTTTTTCCATTAAGACACTATTTAATACTTTTCCTTTCTTTCAAAAAACATTGGTGTATAGTTTTTTCAGATCGCTCTTTCTTTCTTTTTGTAATGACTGGAATCATCCTTCATGGGTCTCAGATCAGGGTCATATTCTTTCTTTACTCCACTCATCGCCACAGTACTCTGTTTAACTCACACATATTGTGTCCCACAGCTTTCACTTTCCTTTCTTTTCCATTATAAAAACTGATTAATTTCACCTGCACACTTCTAGTGGTGACACAGTTTTGTTCCACGTCTGATGATGATGATGATGATGATGATGAACGTTAATAACGCTATAATATCTTTGACCTACATCTTTTTCTCACTCAGAGGTCCTGAGCTGGCCATAGGGAGCACAGGTACACATGTGCACATTCATTTATCTTTTTGCACTATAAATAAAGCATTTGTATGCTTCTGGATTTATAACGGGAACAGGAAAACATTTGGTTTCATTTTAGTTACATTTGCCAAAATACAGCCAGAGCAGTTGTGACAGACAATGAAAAACAGTGCAAAATAAAACAAACAGTGCGAATTAAATTAAACATCTTACAAATCACAGGAAGCCCTGTAGCCCATTATTCATAATACCCCATAGATCCCCTTGTGCATTCACTTATTTAGTATTGTGCCTATTTCAGCTACTAATTCCATTATAATGCTCTCAGCTCTGTGTGACACATTTAATTGTCTTTAAACCTGCAGATCTTCTGTCAAAATCACGGCAGAAAATGTCTGTGGATTCCCGCTGGGCCTGGTTATTGCTCATGTCAGTGGTGACTCTGTCTGAATGTCATCAGCAATGTGGTGTAAATGCTTTTGTGAAGCTTATTGACTTTAAAACCCTCGGATGGCACTTATCTGAACAGCGTTTGACTTGAGGAAGGAAAAGGTCAGGTGATCTAACCTTTTAAAGTCAGCTTTTGGTAGCGTAAGACTGTGTGGTCTCCTAAGTCAAGCTGTGATCCCATCAACTTATCCCATTGAAATCTATTTCTGTCTGTCCATCCGTGTGAAATGTTAGTATTTCAAACATACACAGACACCCTTTCCTGACCTTTAACCTTTAAACTTTCTTGCCTGAGTTGTTAAAAGCAAAAAGGCTGTGGAGGTTTAGTCTCTATGTATTTCTTAGCGATATTCAGAACCTATGGACGCTGACCATCTGGTTTTGATCAGGAACGAAGGCTAAACAGCTTTAATAATGGTTCCATCTTGTAGTTTTCTCACAGTCTTGGAAGAAGAGCAGAGAACAGAGACACCTGTCTTATACGTTGACCTTCGCTGCCATGTTACTTTTACTTGTACCTCAAATACATGCAGACAGACACAGAAACACTACAGCCAATGCCTCTTCAGATCATAGACATTACCATAGAAATCCCCCCTCAGACGCATGTCCATTTTCAATGAGCTTAGGTTGAAAATAAAATATAATATTAAATATGGAAATAATAGAATATGGACGTTTTATGGCGGTTGGCAAATCACTTTAGAAACATATTCTACCACCTATGGAGTTTTGAGCACTGATGTTCATGGGGAACTAACTATCTACATAAATATTCTTGTCTAAATAAAATTTGCACTAATGATATTCGGGATGCAAACAGCACTTGTATGATATCTACAGTATTTGAATATCATATGATATAAACATGCAAACATTGACTTCGTACAGTATGTTCATAAATACAAACACTTGATTTTCTCATGAATGATTCAGCTAAAAATGTTACATATTATGTCCTAATGCATGTCCTTTTATGCCCTCCAATAAACCTTTTGTGCTTTATGAGATTGGCAAACAAACTGATTATCCGTAAATTTTGCCTGGGTAGTTATTAACACAAATAACGTTTGTTGTTTATAAAACATTTACAGCAGTGCCAATCACAGACGGCTCTGTATATTTTCCTCTATAATCTACTTATACCAACAATGGTTTGGATTGGATGTCGCTGACCTTCAGTAATTTAGAAAACTTGAAATGGTGACATTATAAACAGTGTTTTTGATCAGATAACCTACTGTTATATGTAACGGCCCAATGACTCCAGTGGTAAACATATAATTATTGTCTAGAAATGCAAAGTATTTCCATCAGTTTCACACAGTTTTTTTTTTCTTTTCATTTTTTATTGGCGTTTAATTAACCTTAATTAACCTTAATAGACCTGTGCTGTATTTGAATGCCAAAGTGGAGTATTTCCTGTAAAGCTTGTGGCAGATTGAGGATGTGGGTGTCTCATTTCACAGTGACGGCTTGTTTAAATTGGTTAGTGAGACTTAAACCTCAGTCTTTTAATTTTAAAAGGCAGAGAATTACCGCTGCGTTAGTGGCCGACGGTGACATTTTACTTTTTTTGGGCCATTAATATTGACAAGAATACTAAACTCTTTAAAATCAAATAAACACCACAAATATTCACCAAAATCAGCTCGAGTCAGGAATCAGTTTGAGAAGACGGTAGAAGATCAAGTGGCAACAATTAAGACCAGACTTGGTTTGCTATTTACTTATGTACCCTTAGAGGATAGAGGGGAAATAAATAAGAGCTAAACTAGATCCAAATGTAGATAAGTTCCAACTCATTTTGTCTCCAGATTTTAATGAAAAGAGAGTGCTATGGGTAATATGATTACAAATTTAAATAACAATTTGCAAAAACTTCACTCTATCGCTTTTAAGATCTTTGTAAAGGCTTAATAAAAGTATAAAAATAAGTGCATCTTTCTCTTCTATTGTAATCATGGGCTCAGCTCACACCATTTCTTCCTTATTGATCCTCAAGGCCTCAGCATTGATTAATGACTATTGAGACTATTGTCTGAGGAAGGGAAGGAGATTCCAATAAATTCAGTTTGAAGTGGCTGTTATGACAGCAGTGTATTGGAATATGCATGAGTGAGCTTTTTGGACAGAGGACCATTAGTGATTTCATTAGTGATAAAAAAAAACCTGATCATCAAATTATGATCAAAGTAACTTATTGATTGGTTGAGTGGCCTAGAAGAGCAATAAAGGAGTCATCCCCCTTCCCCATTTCTGTCCATTTCACCATCTAACACTGATTGATTAGGTGAAGTAGAGAAACTCCCCTACTAATGACTAAATTTAGGCCCTTTATGGCCCTAGACCAGGAGGCCCCAGTGATTAACCTACCTAGACCAAGGCCACTAAGAGAAGTACTGAAATGAAGCTGGAGCATTTTAAACATGTTTACAGTGAATAATTGTGCTCCTAGGGTTGATGAAAGCGAGGGAAGTGTCGTATTTCAGCATGCGATCAAACGGAGAGATACTGTATTATCTTTCTGCTCCTTGAAGGGGCAGCCTTGGACTGGTATAAAATACATTACACAAAAGCATTTAGTGCTTATTCTGATGTGTTTCCTTAGATCTTCTTCCTCGTCATCACTCGGTCTCTGTTCCCTGTGCCTCTGTGTTATAGGGCTGAGGAGTGCTGTCAGCCCCCTCACTGGTCTCTAGGGGCCGGGGACTCTTTGTGAAGGGGGGAAAAGGCACCCTAGAGCAGGACAGAGATCATCAGTAGTTCTCTTTTTGATCTAAACAGCACTGACACATGATATTGAGACCACCGTCGCCCATCAACCCACACTAATCAGTCCTTCCCAGGGGAGGAGAGAGAAAAAGAGCAGGGTACGTTAACATAGGAGGAAGCATTTGTGTTTAGACATAGACTGAGAGAGTATTATACATAGCAGCAGTGTTTGGACCATAGTCAGCCATGCATCTGTCTTTTTGTTTTTGATTATAAAAAAAAAATGACCTTTTCGACAATTTTGGGAAGGTTATTTTGGTAATTAGCAGATCTACTTTACTGTAGAGTGTTTTCTACTGTTAATCATTTCCAAACACTTAAAGCAGGCAGGGTTAACATTACAGTAGTACTCAGCACTGATTACTGCCAGACTTTCAAAATCCTTCAATTCTTGAATTCTGATTATAATCATTTAATTTAAAGCACAGCTACCATAAAATCAGATCATTCTGAGGTTAAATACAGATTTAGATGCGGAACAAGAAACGTACAGTAAGAAATATTCAGAAAATCAAAATTTCCATAAGTAACTGTAATAGTAATACACATTTCTTCAGATTTCATTACATTTATTTTGTAATTAAATAAACAAATGACTTCCCAACACTGCTTATTGCATTGCTTATGTTCATATACCACCATTCAAAAAGTGCTGCAGTTATTTTATTTTTTTTAATTCTTGCAAAAAGTATAACGCATATTTCTTATTATTATCAATGTTTAAAACAGCTGTGCTGCTCAATAATTTTGTGCAAACCATGATACATCTATAAATATTTCAAACATCTAAAGAAATGATCTGGCACTGGTGTAATGGTGTAAATAAATAAAGCTTTTTTTTTTTCCATTTATATGCCTTACATGCAAATATTTACCAGACTTCACAAATGTTAATGAAACTGAAATTAAGCATGGCTGATCCTTAAAATTAGTCAGTTCTTATAAAACACATACAGTACTGCACATCACTATCTGATTCTGGAAGTCTTCTGACTTTTTAATGTTGGCATACAGTTCTTCTGTTTTGTTCTCACAGTGTTTGTAACCTCATATGGTTGGAAATTATTATCTTTGATTCACAGGCCTATTTTTAAGTGGGTAAGTGGGATGGGGCACATGTCCAGTGTTAAAATGACACCTACACAGCCGGGATGAAATTGGGAAATAAAAGAGAAAAACACAAAGAAAATCAGAGAGTTGCCCTTTGGGACTGAATTTGGGTGTTTTTTGGAAACCAGCAGAGCCAAAAACAACCTGATCTCTCTGTTTTCAGTCCCGAACTTCTGATCCAGCAGGGACAGTGAGAATTCTCCAGCTCTGTGTCCCCATTAACATGTTTTTAAGACAATAAGAAGTGTAAAAAGGTTGTGTCACTCAGGAAACTGGCCCACACATCTGTGTGTGTTCATATCCACATATGTGCGCACATGTACTGTAAATGTAAGAGAGAAAAAAATATTCAAACCACCCAACACGCAGGATGTTCATACTCTCTTTCTCAGTGCAATAATAATAAAACACATACGCACACTATTCAGTGTCAAGCATCCACAACCATAAGGGGAAAAAAGAACTGTTCGAATGAAGCCTCGTAGTAAATAAGATCCAGTTAAGAACAAATTAAGCTACAAAAACATTAATTCTAGTTAAGACCACCGAGAAAATCCCCTGACCTTTCACTGGACCTTAGTCTTCAGTTGAGCCAAATGTTTATGTAGTTTAATTGAGTTCTGGATCTTATCTTGTTTGGAGTATTTCACTCATTGTAAGGCAATAGAACATTTCCATTAGAAAAGCATGTTAGCTCTCTCTTCTCAAAGGCTAATAAAATTACTCATAAATGTCCATAGTTTTATGATGTAGCCTTTCCTTCTCCTTCTAAAAGGCTTTTTTGCTATTCTGTTTTTTTATTCACTTTTAATGGTTTGGTGCCTTAAGAGCTTGACACCATATTGCCTGACCTTTCCTGTGCAGGGGAACTGACCCAAGAAAGCTGAATGTGTATTCTTATTGGCCGCTTAGCATAACCTACGCTTCCTCTATAGCATAGTGAGATTGAAAGGAGAGCCAATCATACCTGACCCTCATGTTATGATTTTATTAAATACAGACAGCAAGAGAGAGAACGGCGGTGATATGATTTTCAGCTGTTGATTGGTTCCACATGTTTGGGGTTTGGCTTTAGGCATATGAAGTGGATTGATCCCAAAAGTCTAGCTGCTAAAACCTTTACCCTGGGTTTTTTTTTCTCTTTTCTCTGTGCTTTCTATGTTTCTAACACTCTTTCCTTTTCCTTCCACTTTATTACATAAATCATCTAACCACCCAGAAATTCTCACAACTCCTAATGCGCTGAAGTATAGGATTAGTTTGGTTTAACTTTAGTAAGATCCTGTCGGAATGGCCTAGATTACTAGGCTGACATCTCAATACCCAGGAATCTCCCACATCCTTATGTGGATGAAGCAGACATAGATCACATGCAGCATGATGGCATACTGTAAGGTTGACCTGTAGCTTGATGTGGATCTGTCATTATTAGTTTGCATGATGACAGTGGTTGTATTTTGTCCTACTGTAATTGGTCTGTAGTTAGAAAGGGAAAATTGCTAATTTATGAAGAATAAAGACATGCCTTTTTCCTGATGCAGTAATTTCCTCTACTGTGTCCCTGCCTTTGTGTCTTTTTCTGTCCTCATAGTAGACTTCTGTGCTGCCAATTGTCTGTAATGCGTATGATTCACGTTTACTGTAATTTCGCACAATAAAAACAGGGCCGTCATTTAGCATCAGGGCCTCGTCATCAGAGACATTCTGGCTGAATACAGTGAGCTCCCCGCTGTGTGAGGTTGCAGAAAACGAAAGAGTGGTTTGGTGATTTTGTGTTGGTTTATTTTTGCTTGAGGCGGAAGAGAGACTGAGACCTGGGTTGAAGAGGGAAATCAACAGCTCTGATCCGAAACCTAGTGGGCTGCTTAGGGAAGCAGCGTTTTTATGCATCGTTACATAAGCATCACATGTATCCTTTGTGGAAAGGCAAACCCATAATGCACTGTGATAAATGCATGGTCTAAAGCACATGGTCCAAGTGCACTTAGGGCGTTTCCGAATCCACTTTTGCTAGTATCAACACGATCTATGCTCATGTGCACAGTATAAAAGGGTTGTCCCTATTCTATTAATGACTAAAGGGTGTGGTTAAGACATAATGTGCAATAAACCAATCAGAGGCTCATCTCCCATTCCCTTTAAGAGCGACAATGCACCTGAACACACCTGTTTTTTAGACCGGCATGCCCATGCAAAAATGCGATCTGTAGTTGATTGTTGGTTATTGTGTTAGTTTGTCCTTCTGTGGTACATACTGTATGTTGATGAGTTTGGTCTTTGCGGAAGAGATCTGCTATGCTGCTGCTGCAGCAGAGAGATTACAGAGACTTAAACAGTATGCTATTGCCAATAACTCACAACATGCTGCTGTGAGCATGTGAGAAATACTGCTGCTGCACATATAACATATGTGACATACATGACAAATCCGCATATCAGTGCTGTTTACAGATGATGTTGTCCTGTTGGCTTCTTCGAACCAAGACCTACAGCGGGCACTGGGACGTCTGCAGCTGAGTGTGAAGCGGCTGGGATGAGAATCATCACCTCCAAATCTGAGGCCATGGTTCTCAGCTGGAAAAGGGTGGCCTGTCCCCTTCAGGTTGGTGGGGAGATCCTGCCTCAGGTGGAGGGGTTTAATTATCTTGGGGTCTTGTTCACAAGTGAGGGAAGGAGCTGAGCTGCAAGGCGAAGCTCTCGATTTACCGTTCGATCTGCGTTCCTACTCTCACCTATGGTCATGAACTTTGGGTTATGACTGAAAGAACGAGATCCCGGATACAGGCGGACGAAATTAGTTTCCTCCGCTGAGTGGCTGGGCGCTCCCTTAGAGATAGGGTGAGGAGTTCGGACACACGCGAGGAGCTCCGAGTAGATCCGCTGCTCCTCCACATCGAGAGAGGGCAGCTGAGGTGGCTCAGGCATCTGTTCCGGATGCCTCCTGGACGCCTCCCTGGGGAGGTGTTTCAGGCATGTCCCACCGGGAGACATCCCTAATCCTACCCAATACCTAAACTCAACCACTACAGTACTACACTGACATCATCAGAGGGAGATCCGTTGTTTCAGAAGGGAGGAGCATTTTCAGATTTGGATTATCGATTATGAAGGCAAACTAAGTTTTGCACGGATAAATTGTGTATCACAAAAATAGCAATGTGAATTTATAGCAATGAAAATGACCTTTATTCATGATCCGCTCACTGCCTGCCCCATAAATAGACTGCAAAAAAAACGCGTCTCTATGGTCAGCCTAGGGTCTGAGATATGCCACAATTATGCCGGTGATTGGTTGAACACTGTTTGTTTTTCTGTGGAAAGGTTGGTAGCACCGATTGTTTTTTTGGCGTAAACCTGACGTACAGCAATGATGTTGCATGCACCCAATTTATAGGAGTCATCGCAGATACATTGAAAAAAAAAGCGTACATGGCATTCCTGATCGACGGAGACACAGATATCGCCATAAAGGAATGCGTCATTGTGTACAGTCGTATCTTGCGGAGAGGAAGACCAGTGAATAGACTTACTTATTGGACACATTGAGGTCGAGCATGCTCATGCCCAAGGCAATAATCAATAATATGTCAATAATATGCCTACCGTCTCGTTACTGCATTAACCATAATATTCTTATACTTAAAAATGAAAAAATAAACATAAATAAATAGACTGGATTATAAACTCTTGATCTGGGCAGTAAATGGTAAGTAAGTTACCTGTCTTGTAGAATTGTGCTTCAAATAAAGAACTTTATATTGACCATATTGTTAGTTTATCATTTAAATGTCAATATTGCCTATATGGACAGCGATTTAAATAAATCCTGCACCAGTGCAAAAAGTTAGTCTAGAGCCCTGCATCCTCTCAAACTTTTAAACATTAATCTCTGTGTAGCCATTCACAAAGATCATTCATTCTTGCAATACTTACAAAATCATTTTACAGCATTTTAAATTCTCGTGTATAGTTCTGTTAATCTTTTTTGTTTGTTTGTTTGTTTTGATTTATCCGTACCGCAAAATTAACCCCACAATTAGAGCAAAACCGTAAAAATGTTCCAGATTCTGAGTCGATCCAAGTGTCACCTTCTAGTCACGTATTGAGCAACATAACTCTACATCAAACTACACATCTGTAATGAAAAATACCACACAGCGTGTCTTTTTCCGTGCATAAGTTCACCAGGAAAGTGTGAGATCTTTTTTGTAGCAGGTTTAGTCTGATTTTGGTCAGAGGACACAGGTGTTTCACATTAGTTTTTGACCCCCGTCTTAAAGCCTTGCAGAAGTTTAATATTCGAGCCTTTTCATAATCTTTCTCTTCCTCTTCAAGTGTTGATCTGTTCATCTTTTCTCTGATGTGTCTGAAACACTTGACATAGCTGGGGGAAACACCTGTCAGCAACAAAAAATAAATAAATAAATCTCCCATTCCTTGGATGGGATTAAAAAACGCTAAATGAGATCAGATCCTGCCCTAAAGGATGAATCTGACCTTGAGGGGTTGAAGAAAGTGTTCTGTTATTAAACCTGCCTCTTCTCCTCCTCCTCCTCCTTTTCTCTCCTTCTTTCCCATTCTTTCCTTTTTTCCCTCCTGATTTATCTTATTTCTCACGTGGCTTTACACTTTCTACTTTTCGTGATCTTTTTTTTTTTCTCTCTCTCCCTCTCTCCTCCCTTAGCTGTGTTCTCATCTTGCTTATTTGGTATAAGTCCATCTCTCTCTCTCTGACTCACATCTCTTCTATGTCTAGAGGATGCTTGCTTATTGAGGGGTGGGTGGCTGCTGGCACAGCGCCAGTCTCAGAATATGGGGTGAGTCATATATTGCTGCTGGCACCCTGTGACAGTGGGCACCGGTTCCTCTTCATCACCACATGACAGAGACGCAGGCACACAGCCAGTTACCGATGGCAACAGCAGTGTGAGCTCACCCAGGCTCAGCTGCTTTTTCATAATAGCAGCCATAATGCAACATCAGTGTGCATTAGCTGCTGTATGTGTGCGCGTGTCCTTGTGTGATTTCTGTAAGTCGTTATGAATGTTACAGCTTGTGTGTACTTAAAGGGATAGTTTACACAAAACAGACATGTATGTATTTTTTTTCCAGTGCAATTATCCAGTAGTTAATCTACATGAGTTGCCCTGAAGAACATAAAGGTTGCTCTCTTACATTGAATGGAAGTGAATGGTGAGTGTAAAGCCTTCTGTTTGTGCGTGCCGCATTAAACAATGCGTTACAAAAACGGTTTTCTGGAAAAAATACTGATTAATAACGTTATTTTTATACAAAAATAAATAAATAAATATTTATATATATGTATGTGTGCGTGTGTGTGTTTGTCTTTTAATAACACGTTATTAAACATGTTCAATGCTTCCCCTTTGTAAGCTCTCTGTGTTTTTCCCGTGTTCTTCGTATTTTATTTCCATTGGATTTACCGTTCTCGACCCTGCCTGTTCCCGGACTCTCGACTCTGCCCTTTCCCTTGGATACTGTTCGCCAATCGTCTGACTATTGCTTTGTGTTTGGATTATGCTAGTGTCTATGCCTCTGATGTCCCTGTTTGCCGGTTTTGACTCTGCCTGTTCTCACTCTAAGTGTGACAATAAATAGCTGCACATGGATCCGCACACCTCCTTGTCTCTCCCATGTTACAATAATCTTGTTTAATAATTTACTTAGTAAACACCAGCGGAATAATGTGCATGTCACGCTTGGACAATATGGACAACGGGAATAAGTTCAACAGGTGAGTTTATTGTGATCAAACATAAACAGATCTTCAGCGTTTCAATAACAGGTGCAGTGAGCAGAAACAGGATTCAACATAGGAACATCGCTGGTAAGTATTTTCTGGTAGGTATTTCACAGGTTGGGAGCAGAGAGGCGGGAACACACAGGTAAGGAAAAGGTAAGTATACTCAGTCTATGAATGTCTTTTGAACAGAGTCCTTTCAGCCACATAATCCAGTTCACCCATGACAATGACGGAGAGGCCACGGCGATCACCCAGGTAGGCAGACGAGTTGAGTATTGTGTAAGCGTCTAACCTTGAGCTCAGCCGTTGAATGTTTGGCTGAGCGATCTCTTGTAGTGAGTCTCTGATTACTGGCAGGTGTCAATAATCTGGGGATTGTGATCGTGTGATTGGTGACTGGGTGTTTTCTGTGGCTGCTGATCCAGGTTCAGGTGAAAGTGACGGTGTGACAGTGCAGTGTTGTCTTTAGCTTTTTTACTATGACCGCATCCAAATAAGTCATTTGTCCATCTGCTGTATTCTGATCTTTCATTTCTCGTCGGATCAACATATGCTGTATTTACACATTACACATTACACATTACGCTGTATGTGCCTCTGTAGGTTTCCATCATCATTCCTGGCCATTTTTGCCCCGCATCCTTCAATTTTACAGAGCAATTTATCAGATGATTTATCATAAAAGAAGTTGCCTTGAACTGTTTTGTATATATAGATTTTTAGCAAGTTGTGATGATTTGAGAAGGCTAAATTACTTAAACATTGTCTGTGATCAACTCGCTGCCGCTGGGGCAAAAAGTTTGTGATAAGTGTGTGGCCTATCCTCGAAAGAAATCCCGCAGGCATCCCTGCTCAGTAGTTTTGTGAGAGGAGCTCATCACATCTGTCGTGTGTGCTCGCTGTGTGAGTGTGCGTCGTGCCTCTCAGCGAGGCAGTGAACAGAGAACACGGTGAACTTCAATGCAGAAATATTTAATAAAAGAGACCAGAGCGGATACAAGGCTGATGGGGCAGCAGCAAACTCACACACGTAGGAAAACAAAACGACATAAATGAAACAGAAAAACAGCGGTATTTAAAGACATGGAACTCATAATTAAAGTAAAGGCAGGTGAACAAAACAGGTGGCACAAATGAACTAATTACGGAGAAACCAAAAAGACACAGACAAGGGGGGAAAACAAGACAAGACAGAAACAGAATGTCACAAATGGTTCTGGTTTATGTGGTCTCCATTTATAATGTTACAAGAGATTTTTTAAATGTATATATATTTTTACCTTTTATTCATCAAAAAAAAATTATTATGGAAATTCGTCTTTGACAACAAAGGAATTCCATTACATTATAAAATATATATTAAATATGAACATATTTTAAATAGTTTTAATACTTTTTTGAATCAAATAAATGCAGCTTTGATGAGCCTAAG
>JAUMHR010000045.1:14467112-14477576 GCA_032361145.1 Enteromius fasciolatus
TAATTGTGAACAAATTAACCATTAATTAATGCTTAACTAATGCATTATTCTGGACCCCTATTCTGAAGTGTTACCACTCAGAATGTTTTTAAATGTAAAAATAAAGAGTAGACTGACTTGGTTTTCAACATTAAGGCTAAACTGCCTTTACATGTCTTTTATAACACAACTTGTTAATGATACAACATCTTGTGAAATTACTGCTATACAGATTGTCTTTTTAGCCAAACTTTCCGAAGCCTGTTGTGGTTGGAGTGTGATTTTCGGCTATAGGCAGACTTCTGCTGTAAACATATGTGGCTTTAATTAGCAGCAGGCTGAGTCGAGCTGAGTTGATGACGGTAGGGCAGGGCTGCTCGTTGCAGTCTCTGTGATGGCTGTTAGGACAGAGCATGGACTATGATTTTTCATTAAAGCTATAGTGTTCCATTATCATAATGCATTCTGAGTTGCACTTAACACTTACATTTCATTTGTTAACATTAGTCGTTGAATTAGGTATATCACAAACTAATATTTAACTATTTAATAATGTAGGTAATTTCATATTTGTTCATAACAATGTTAATTAATGTTATTTTATGCAGCTATATTTTATACAATTTAAAAAATGTATTACTATAGAAATTAACATTAATGTACAGCAATAATGCTACTGTATACAAGTCATTTTCGGTATTCCATGTCGTGTTTCCATGTTTTGTTATTCCCAATGCAATAAGTAATGTTTTAAACAAATTTAAACTTATAATAAATTATTGCCTAAGTTGCAAAATTGTGTAAACTGCCAGAAGTTTAGAAGACCGAGCTATGTCTCAGAACTGCAACTTTATTGTGGCACAAAAGAAGAAGATCAAGAAAAATCAGAAATGACATCTGTTAGACTTCAGTTTGTTGTTTTGAGAAAAATATGTAAATCAAAGAATAACATGCTGGAGCCATATTGTTGTGTTGGAGCCATGGCCTGTGTCATATTTTCCTATTTTCCCCTTTCTCTGCCTAATAATTTCCTGTTTCTTTTCACTGTCTTGTAATATAAACGCATTCAAAATTCCATTCAAATACTAGCATGACACTGTAACACACAATCATGCTTTTTTCTGAATCTGATCTTGGTATTTATTAAATTATCTAATGCACTTTGTTCAACATCCTATTGATATTTATCTGTCCTTGTGGCTCATCAGAATTGCCACCAATTTGGGCTCAATAAGCTGGCTCGTGGAGTTTTAAATTTGTTTAATAGCACTTGTAAATGTCACAGCTCTTGTATGAGCCCTGTGTCATACACATTGAAGGAGATGTTTTTGTCTTCCGTGAGAGCTCGAGGACCTGAGGGAGCTCCTTTTTAACTATTCATAAAACAATACACGCTGAGCCCACAGCAATTAGAAAGCACTTAATAGACTTCGATGGCACTCACAGGGTCATGGCCTCACTCTAAGGAGGCCGAATCAGACGGGTACTCTGTTTATTGTTCATGTTCCTTTTCTTTTTTTCAAATGTCATCTATAAATAATGCGGACATTTAAATGAAGGTGCATCATCATAAGTACGCCATTATTTTAATTTCAGTTGCGTTTGTGGTTGTGTTCCCTGTGCTCCTGCATCTGATATGAGCACTCATCTCCAAAAAAACATCAGCACTCAGGAGATACTGAGAGGATTTTGTGATCAATTAAAGAGAAACCAATTTTACAAAATCATTTTCAACCAAAAGGACAACAAATTATAATTCTGACTCCAACTGCGGTCACTTTTACAGCTGTCCTAGGTATCAAGAGTGTCGTGTGATATAATATCTACTTTCTCTACTAACATCAGCTCAATTTTTTTCTCTTTTCAGCTCTTGATCACTTTTCCAAAAAAAAATCTATGCTATTCTAAAGTACTATTATTTTCCAGCCTTGCAAGCTCTCTACATTTTGTCGTTCATGAAATGCAAATTTACACTTTCTATATATAAATTTGACGAATCTGCACTATGCTACACTGATTAAAATTAATTTTAAAATTATATACCTGTCTACTAAAAAAAAAACTTCAAAAATCTACCAACACAAACAATGGCAGTAAAACAACAACAACTTTTATTCCTTTTGACATTAATAATAACTACATTGGGATGTTATTGTTTATAGAATATAGACTTAATATCACAGAAACTTGAAAATACTAAGTTACTGTATGACCGCTTTTACCATAGGGAATAATTTGTACACTAATACATTTTGACATGTGCATCAAATAAATAAATGCACAGCTTTTCCAATGTAGTAAACTTGCTTGGTAGCCCACCTGGTACAACATTGCACTTATAATACAGAGAACTCTCCTACTTCCACTCACTCTTACATATTTACATCCCTCCAGAAGCCTGAGATCTACAGTTGAGCACAAAATCAATTTCCAGGACATTTTCATTCACTGTTCCTGACTGGTGAAATGATCTTCCCATCCTGATTCAGAAACTTCGCTTTCTCCTTTAATCTCTCCCTGTCTCGCTTGTACCAATCTAAACTTCATGATGAATCACTTGTTAAATTGTTCAATCGCAAGTCGCTTTGGATAAAAGTGCTAAACGAGTAATTGTAAATAAATGTAGCATAACACACATATTCCAATAAGAGAGGTTAAAGACTTGTTGGTATGGCTTTTTCAGCAATGCATTTCATCTCATGTTAGCGTTTACAACTATTGGTTAGATTTAAGGTAGAGTTTAGTGTAGGTAAAAAACTATTTTAAACTCTTTAGACCTTTAAAATCCTAGCAGCACTTTCAGGACATTTCATTTTCGAACTTGTACAACAATCAGCATAATAATTGTTGCCAGAGTCACATTCATCTGTTTCAGATACAACTTAACAGATTCCACTTTTAGTGGACATTTCGCTTTGAAAGAAAAGCAACAAAAACGTCCTTGTGCTAAAATTTTGCCATAGGCACGTTTTTCCAATGAGCCTGGGTTAGTATCTGTCTATCTGTTTGTTTTGTTTGTGTGTGCGTGCGTGTGTGTGTCCGATTGAGGTGGTGAATTCAACATCTGTTGTTCCATTTCTCCAGCCAAAGCTATTCATCAAAATGGGAGTGAATGGAATTCCTAAACCCTTTAAAATCAAACAAACAAATAAAGCTTAAGAATAGATGATTTGCGTCCTTCCGTTTTTTCCATTTTATTTCAGTGAGCCTCACACAGCTGCAGCCAATGATAGGCACAACTAAGAGTATTATGAAATGAATAATACATTTCCATATCTCATATAAATATTGATTATGTCAGCAGGCATGATGCCTAGATTATGGTTTAAGCAAGGCTGACCATACACAATGAGAGTAATGCAGAATATGTCTGCAAAGGCCAGACCCTATCAATGGGGAGAATTGGGAAGCAGTGCCTCTGCAGTTTTTCCTCCATCTGCTGTTAGTCTCTCACAAACACATACAGGGGGACCAGGATGGTGACTCACTCTCAAGCTGATGGTGGTTTGGTATTCATGTGGCATGTAGCCAATAGCCAGCAGCGATACTGCAGCACACACACACACAAACACACACATTCATATACAGTATACATGTTACAGTATATTTTTGACCAGGTAGATTCATGTGCTTGCTTATAGACTGATCATCCTTTTATGTTCAGCAAGGCTGCATAGATTTGATTAAAATACAGTAAGACAGTAATGTTAAGAAATATTATTACAAATTATATATTACGTATATATTAGTCTAGGACTTAGCTTAAGCCTTGTCTAGTGAAGCGGTGAGAGAAAGGTTTAAATAGCCTTTATTTACAGTGCAAATATATATTAACAATATAAAAGTCATTACTTTGGATTTTGATTAGTTGATTAAATCTTTACTGAATAAAAGTAATATTTCTTTTCAAAAAAAGAAAGACCTACTGTTCTGTATATCTGGATTTACATTTATTGATTTGCAAGGCATTTTTATCCAAAGTGAATCAAACCTGTGACCTTGTGTTTCTAGTGTCATACTGGTTAAGTAAGAAAAATATTAAATTATATATATATATATATATATAGATAGATAGATAGATAGATAGATAGATAGATATACACTGTACAACCTTGAGAAAAAATATAATTGTGTAAGTCAGCGCTTCTCAATCCTGGTCCTCGCGCCCCCCCCTGCTTTGCATATTTTGCATGTCTCTCTTTGTTAACACACCTGATTCTGATAATCAGCTCATTAGAAGAGAGCTCCGTGCATGAGCTGTGTTCCCAATCGACATGGTCTCTACACAGTGTCCGTTAAACTTTACTTCACTTCGTAACATTCATTCACGGATTTGCACTGTAAATAAGTGAATACGATTTAAATTACGTCTCACACACTTTGTGCTAGATCAGCGGTTCTCAATCCTCGTCATCTCCTCGCGTCCCCCCGCTCAGCGCATTTCATATGTTTCTCTTGTCATTTGTTCTGTTCGAACACATGCGCAATGCAAAGAATATTAATCACTGAATAAAAATCACTGAATATTCCGCCATGATTCCAGTTCAAGTGAATTTATACATTACATTCAAAGTGCATATAAGTGTGCGAGATGTAATTTAAATCGTATTCACTTATTTACTGAATGAATGTTCCGAAGTGAAGTAAACTTTAATGGACACTGTGTAGGGACCATGTCAATTGGGAATATTGCACGGGGCTCTCTTCTAATGAGTTGATTATCAGAATCAGGTGTGTTAACAAAGAGAGAGATGCAAAATACGCAGAGCAGGGGGCGCGAGGACCAGGGTTGCCTTTTGCCAGTGGTTCTCAACCCTGGTCCTGGCACCCCCCTGCTCTTCATATTTTGCATCATTCTCTTTGTTAACGCACCTGATTCTGATAATTAGCTCATGGAGCTGGAGTGAAAAGAACAATATTTGTGTTTTAAATGTAGAGAAGTTCAAGTCATATGTTTTTATAGGAAAAATAAAACTCAAGCAAAGTACAGATACTCAAAAAGTGTGCAATACACAAGTAAATGTACTACACTACTGTCTGCCTGATTTTTAAAGAAACATGTTTCAGAAAGGCTTCACAGCAGTATCTTTGCTCATTTATTTACTGTAAAATGGTCCTGAGTTTCATTATTATTATTTTGCTGTTGTACAGTTCCTTAATATGTGGACGAAGCAGGACACGCTGGATCTGGAGAATCCTTCTCTGACGTCGACTCCTGTTTGCAGTCAGAAGGCCATCGTCACCACACCCCTGCACCGTGACAAAACCCCGCTCACACAGAAGGAGAACTCACTGTGCGTCTCAGCCTTCACAGACAGCTTTATTCAGATCATCTGAGTGTCTGTTAAACTCTTAATGTGTCCTGCAGGTTTATCACACCTAATCACAAAGCTGACCTGGATACGACTCCCCGGACCCCCACTCCATTTAAAAACGCATTGGAGAAGTATGGCCCTCTGCGGCCCCTGGTGAGGGCTTTGCTTGTCATTATCACATTTAGCTTAAATCTCACACACCGCTCCTTGGTGCTTGTCCTCATGTTTGATTAGTCTGGTTTTGATTCTGTAAATTTAAAAACAAGTGTTTTGTGTCTCTCTTTCGGTACTCTTAAGCCTCCGACTCCAAATTTGGAGGAAGACCTTAAAGAAGTTTTGCGCAGCGAGGCAGGGATTGAGCTGATTGTAGAAGATGAAACTCCTACAGAGAAGAAACGCAAACAAGTGGTAAGACAGGCACAGGAGAAGTAATACCACATACATGCAGTTTCCAGAGTATTATGGATTGTTGTTTTCACCTTTTAAATGTTTGTTACTTCATTTATTATTATTAATAATTTATCTTTGAAAACATAAAATGCTGACATGGCATAAAACATCCAAATACGTTAAATACATGTTACTTGTTAATTTGCTAGGTGTTGTCATATTTAATTGTTTGTGTCTCTTCTAACAGTACCGGCCACCAATGAAGAAAGTGCGTAAGTCTCTGGCTCTGGATGTCATTGACTGCAGCGAGACTATTGCTGCACGCAAGCAGCAAATTAAACTCGCAGTCAAAACAAGTCAGAAGGTACAGGAACTTGACCGATGGTGCAGCATTTGTCCAGTATCACCAAACAGATTTAAAGCTTGTTTTGTATCTCCAGGCTCAAGTCGCACGGCCGCTCCCTCTTGTGGCGTCTTGTGATGTGAAAAAGGAAGAGAATGTACTGGATCAAGGATTTATTCTTGACCCAAATGAGAGTGGGCCGCCCACTAAACCTGTGCCTCCCACACTGAAACAGAGTCCTCCCTTACCCGTGAGTGCTGTTAGATGTACATGATTTATCATTTTTACAAATTATATGCAGATTATCACAACACAACTTGTATATACTTTCTTCTGTATTGTCCTGGATCATAACTGGTAAATGTTTTATTATGCAAAACTGTTTTTACACTGATGTCAAACACTGGTTATGTGTAAAGGAAAAGCTCCTACAAAAATGGAAATGTTCTGAAAATGAATTCCCCTCTGGACATCGGAGGTAGATGAGTCACTGAGATCATTGTCTCTGCAGTGAATGGGTGCCGTCAGAATGAGAGCTGATAAAAACATCACAATAATCCACACCACTCCAGTTCATCAGCTAACATTTAACATTTTCAGCAAATTGTCATTTTTGTGTGAACTCTTCATTTAAATGAAGTGTCTATTGCAAAAGACAAAAAGCATTACCATATGCTTATTTAGCATTTAAAGCGTTTCACTGTAAAATTTCCTGCTGCAGTAATGTAATCCTGATATATACTATAAACATAATTAAAAAAAAAAACTTTTTCTGCTTCTGATAGATGTCTCCAGCCTGGGAAACAGTTGTCTGTGGACGGACGAAAGACCAGCTGATCATGACAGAGAAAGCAAGGCGGTACCTCCGCTCTTTAAAAGCTCATGCCCCGAACCGAGCTCTCATACTTTCCTGATCCCTCGCTGAGGCCCAGTGCAGCTTCTGGATGTTTTTTCTACAAAGCATAATGTGTAAAAATTTGTGTTGATGAAAGAAAAAAAAATGTAAATGTCATGTAGAATATGAAAACAATTACTGTTCCAGAATAGACACTTTAATGCTGATAATGCTCTTGTCCTGTTTTCTGTGGCATATTAGCTTATTCAGAATAGCATCTAACTTGCTTTCACTTTGTATAATAAGTGTGTTGCTATTTTGTTTTATTTATGTATTGTCAACCTGTTTTTGATGTGGCAGCAAACATGCCAAGCTGAGTAAAGGATCAGGTTGCTGTTCAGGAATCTCTGTATGGTTTTATATTCTGTTCTGCATAGAAACTTTTTTGTTGTTTTTTGGTAGAGAAATTGTATATGCTAAAAAAAACAACAGCCATTGAGCGTCTTAATGGTAACACTTTCTGTGGCACGAGCATATTCAAAAACAATCATCTCAAATTTAGTAAAAGTTGTATGTTACTGATTTAAAGTTGACTTGAGATGGATGCAAGCTGCCATTTTAATCTGGTTGTGTACAGAATTGAAGACACGTGACGGTATAATGTATATAACCGAGCTTGTAGTTTGTTACTGTTTCTATAGCATTTAAATTGAGGCATTAAATTGTTGTGTAGGATAAATTTTTTCAGAGAAACATGAGTGGACTTACTAAAAGGACAGATTTACTTCTTTTCAAAACCATGGATGAATGGATGCATGATGCCCCAGAACAGATTAATTGCTTTTCTTAATTACATAGAAAAAAGCATGTTATGTAAAATGTCTGAAGCCAGTGTTTCTCAGGACAGTTGTAGCCGAAGTCTTTCATTCTCCTGGACTTTACTAGAAGTTTTGATGCATGTTATCTCTTGGCTACATAGTCTCTGAATCAGCTGCTCAGTCTGTCTGAATCTGTCTATCTTATATATATGTATAGTTAATTGGTCAGCCCTTTCAGTAAAAAAGATGTATGATTACTTTGCATTTTCTTAGGTAATTGTAAACAGTAGGTTATGTACCTTCCTCTCTGTAAAAAAAAAAGCATTTGAAAGTGTGGAAAAATAAAGAAAAATCAGTACCGCTCAACAAAACAAGGTCTTACTGACAGCCATGCGTTTAGACTGATCCAAAAGTTCCATCTTTGTTTTTTGTTGGGTGGGTGTATGTGTGTGTGTTTTGTTTTTTGAGAAAGGCTCCTGTTTCACTGAAAGACTAAATAAAGCAAGACTGGCACCATTCAGTCATTATGGGGTGTTACATCATATGAAAATAGCAGTGTTAACTGGCCAAAGTGCAGTAGTCAGTGTGATGTTTTCAGTGTTCAAGGCCATTTATATCTTTAGTTTTTATCACATTACAGCAGAGGGAGCACATGAACTAAAAAAGTCAGATTTGATCACTATTGTATCCCAGTAAGACTTGTTCAGGATTTCTGAAATTTCCTTGTCCTTGAAATTTCCTTGTCATTAATGTACTGAAACATGCTTTAGAAAAGAAGTCTATACATGAGACAACACACAGACTCTTTTTCACAATATAAATTACATCTAAAATTAAAAGAAAAATATAAATAATTACACATATATTTGCAGATTATCATATTGCATAACAAAAATCATTAAGGCATTTATACTTGTAGTTGTAGCTAAAATAAGAGTCCATAAAAAAGTTCGCTTTAACTCAATCTTTCATATTTGCCCAGTCTAGTCTATAGTGCTCATAATATTATATTTCTTATGTGCTATTAGGGGGTTTGGGGGTCTTTGAGGCATCAATGAGCATTACACGCTGATTCACACCCTGTTCTTCACCCTGTTGTTTTTTAATCAAGTGTTGCTTGTCGCCTGCCTCGTGAGCTTTCATTTTCGTTTCGTTTCATCGGGCTGAATACTGACAGCTCTCAATTCTGGGTATGTACAAGATTAAGAGAAATTCTGTGTCAGTGCTACTCTCGACAGTATTATCTGGAACTAATATATTCTCGAAATCCGCAGTCAATGTATTTATGGTGTTGTTGGTCAACAATGATCGACGTCTGCAGTGTAAAGACAAAAACTGCATGCGTAATGGACAGAAACCAAAACGCCTCGAATTTAAATTAAATGATTCAAAGTTGATCTGTAACGTTACGCACTTTATAAAATGATGTAAGTAATACTTACATCATTACTTACTAAATGAAAATGAAACTAACTGCTGACAAAGCGAGCGCTGACAATAAATGCGATGTACAATTCAACGTCACATCTTGTACATTTTAGCAATAGTAACAAACTAGGCCAAAAAGCAATCAAGACTCCTTGAAATATTTACTCAATGCCATTTTTCTTTCAGCTGCCGTTTGGAGGAACAAACCATCAAAGCAATGGAGATTGAGGAATATGTGAGTTTAGTGACGTTAGCTAACTTGTTTTTAAATCTCGGTTTATTTTAAGGACTTAAGAATTCTTGTTACATGTATTAAAGATAAATTATGCATAATTACATGCAGGTAATGCTATAAGACAAACCCAAATTAGAACCCTGACCAGTACATGTTAATTAATATTAGGCTAACCTTATAAGGCAATGAAATATAAATGTAACAGGGATTCAGTACTGAATGTGGTGAAACAACTGCCAGTGATCAAAATATAGATTTTGAGGTTTCAAAAATATGCGAAAAGCTTTGCTGCTGGGATATAAAATGTCATAGATCGGTGCTCTTTGGATATGGGACTGTTTGACAGGAAAAATACTTATAAATTTAAGGTATAGTGAAAAAATTAAAAAGCCTTAAAAACACTAGTGCACCACCCTTCATCAGGGCGATAGATTTTGAAGTCAATGAAAATTATAGTTTTGAGAATATGCTTGATGATCAAATCCTGCACTGTAAAGACGCCCTTTGGCTGGATGAGCGCTCAAGATAAATATCATAAACTAGGCAATTTTTCTGAAGTCGCATGCTACCTTGATGATCAATAGTTCAATAAAATACAAAGTCATAGGCAAAAAAGTTAACAAAATATAGCTGCAAACAGCAATGAAGGGCACAAGTCCCAGTGGCACGGGTACCTGCTTTGGGCACATTCATTCAGTCATCTGCCAGTATGGTTCTGAAAGTGTTACTCTAGAACATCAAGAATGTGAAACAGAACAGAAACACACAAAGATATATATATATATATATATCCCCTATCAAGACATCTATTTGATGCCTGTATTTACATCTGCAAGAAATATTATTTAGGGCGTTTGCTCATCTCCAATACATCTATAGGACGTTTCCTTTTAGATGTCAGATAGATGTCTATTAGATGTCTTTACGATGTTTATGATTTAGAGTATATATAAAACTGACATCTGTAAGACATCTGCCAGACGTTTTAGGCAGCAGATGCTTTCCAGATCAACAGATGTGCATGTGTTATCTGGGATATACAGTGTATATATATATTTATACTACGGGGCCGTTGAATGCTTGAATCTGATTGGCTGACGAACGTTCTGAGGTGTGCAATT
>JAUMHR010000045.1:14482529-14498549 GCA_032361145.1 Enteromius fasciolatus
ATACTATTAAGTTTCTTATGAGTGTATGTACACTAGCAGTAGACTCAACTACGATGCAACGAGGCGTCACCAGAAATCTTGCCTAGGGAGCCAAATTGGTTAGAGCCGGCCCTGATAATAGGCTAATAAACTATGCATAAATGCATGCAGCTAAACCTGAGACAAATCTTAATTCCTACCCTGACCATATAGTAAGTTAATATTACTCAGTGCTTAATTACACTGTAACAAATACACCTTATAATAATTTTCCATATTTTATTTCCATACTTCCATATTCCATACTTTTTCTTTACAGTAAAATATGTCTCCTTATCATACTATCATGACCCTTTTATGAGTAAATAGGGTAGAAAGATGTCCCTTTAATGGTACTGACCCAGTGATAAGCTGTTGTACCCTAAAGGTACAATTTATGCTCTTTTTTTCTAAGAGTGTAGACTTTCTTCTTCCATCTTTATTCCTCAGATTTGTGATAGCATGTCTTGTTATTTGGACAGTTTTTTAATCAAATGCAGGAGAAAACTGGAATCTAGAAAAAGATAAAATAAAGCTCAAAATATAACACATTTGTGCCTCTTCTCTCCCTCTCAAACTTTTTTACTTGGCCTGTCAAAACCATTGCGGTGTGGTGTCAGTCATGAGTCCTGTATGACATCATCATAATAAGCCCATAATGGTGTAATGCGGCTCCAAATCACCGTGTCTCATTTGAAACCCACCTGGCCCTTAATGACAAATGACACAGCAAATCAGTGCGCTATTCTGTGAAAATGACTTCAGGAGTGAGTCATCGGTAGAAGCGAGCCGTGTTCAATCTTAACAACAATCGAGCCCAATTTAACAAAAGCTTTAGCCTCTTTTATCTTTCGTTCTTTCTTTCTCTTTCCACAGGCAGTGATGGCGCAAAGGACTGGTGCACGTTTAGATCTCACGCTATATATTCTCTTGATGTCTTTGTCCCATAAAGGATGTTTTGGATGTCCCACATTATTTGTTTATGTGTTATAAGCAGGGCTGTTGCATGCTGTATGCTGTACTAGAGTGTGCTACAATTTTAAGATAAGATGTCTTGCCTAAAATTAATGAGACAAGTATATATAATTCTACAAATAATGTATCTAGTAATCTGACAATTGTAGATTTATAGACATTTAAAAATTGCTGTAACATAAATATCACTAATAAAGTTATTTAATTAATTTAATCTCACCAGTAAATCATAATTAATTGAAAGTAACTGACTGATCGGCATTGTAAAGTCAGGTAGCACTGAATTTTACAGTGTCTTTGTTACACGTCATATACACTTACTTTAGTTATAATAGTAAATTATGCATAAATTAAACTACACTGTGCATAAAAGGTTCTTCAAAGTGATGCCACAGAATAACCATTTTTTGTTCCACAATGTACCATTCAGTCAAAGGTTCTTTGAAGAACCATCTCATACTTTTTTTTCTAACCTTCTTTCACCCCAAAGAACATTTTGTGAAACAGAAGTTTCGTTAAAGCGTGGCCTTAAACCAAATCCTAATCTAATAGTAGGAATAAAACAATATAAGTGACTTTTTTTTAGTTCACCCAGAAATTTAAATCTTGTCTGAAATCTTGTCTCGCTGAACACAAATGAAGATATTTTGAAGAAAGTGTGTAACCAGGCTATTTTGGGTCACCATTGACTTCCATAGTATCGTTTTTCTTACAATGGAAGTCAGTGGTGACCCAAAACAGCCTGGTTACACACTTTCTTCAAAACAACTTCCTTTGTGTTCAGCAGAACAATGAAATTCATATAGATTTGGAGCTGCTCGAGGGTGAGTAGCCTAAATGATGACAGAGTATTCGTTTTTGGGTTAGCCTTTCTTTTTTTATACGTCATTTTTACATCCTACTGATAAAATACATGTGCTCACTCACTGCAGAATTTGGGATGAAATGGGTTAATATCTGTTGCCATCGTGTGGCTTTTCAACGCTAAAGTTGAGGCTTTGCGCTGCCCTTTGTCGTCCAGCTGATAGAGGGCGCTAGAGGTTTAGCTTCATATAAGATCAGTCAGAGACGCGGAAGCACAAGCGCGCAGTGACGCAGCGGGGCAGATATGGCTGTGCAAATTAAAGTTGAATACTGGTGAGTGATTTTACGTCTGTAAATTATCTAAAATATTATGTGATTTACAAACGTTTCCATCTTCATGTGAAATGTCTTAACGCATGAGGTAGCGTTAGACAGAAGTTAGGATTTAGCGCTGCTGTCTTTGTTATTAGCATAACTTTCTTGTTTCCTTTATGTATTCATGAATAAATGTCATGTAACGTTACTAGTTTATCATACAGCATGTGCTGCTCTCCGAAATGCCCGACATGTCTCGTAAACAGGTTTGAGATCGAAACAAATACCTCGGAGATTTAGGATGATTCATCTTCGATGGGATTTTAGCAGTAAGACTAATGGGGGAAAAGGAAAGGGGTTTTCAGTCTATACGTTACAGAGTAAAAGACTCTCATCCAGACTCAAGAAACCCAGGAACATACAGCAATACTGCACTTAATCGTTTTTACAAAAAATAGCTTATTCAACACTTAACAGATAATAAATGTGCGATATATTTCGAAAAATAAATAAGTAATGCTATGTCCTTTCTATGTTAAGGGCTTTTTACAAAGAGATATGACGCACATCAAATGAACTGTGAGGAGAGTTATGTGTGCAATGGTATGAGCTAGATTACTGTCTCCAGAAAGGTCATGATGTTCAGACTCTTTTAGAATAGAGTGTTTTACCCTCTCTTCAAGATTTCAGGTTTTTATATGAAACTCCCTTACTGTCAGAATAAAAGAACAAAAAAGGGATCTACAACTTTTAGCGCACAATTCTGACTTTTCTTTAACCCTCAAAAGAAAGTCTGAAATATCAGGCTCTAAACTCAGAATTTGGTCATAAAAACAAAGGAAAAATGTCCTCATTTATTGTTTATTCTATAGTGAAGTACCAAAAAACTGAAATGTGAGATTAAACATAAAAATCTGGGGAATAAGTCAGAGCTGTAACTTTTTCTAAATGTCTTACAGTTTTCCTCAGAATTGCAAGAAACAAAGATCAAATTGAAATTAAATAACGTAAATGTATATCACAAATTGTGTGTTTGACTGGAGGCAAAGGTTTGTTGGGTGCCCTAATTACGTCTTCTTACGTTCACTGTTGTGTTGCAGTGGCGGATGAGGGTACGAGCCCCGCTTTCAGGAGCTCAAGCAGGTCGTCACTGCTGAGTTCACTGATGCGGACGTGAGTGGCTTCGTCGGCCGCCAAGGTATCTTGCAAATCACTGCATGGCCATTAATTTGCATCTTATGCAAAAATATGAATGAGAGGAAACATCATCAGCTCTTCTGTTTCTCTTTTCCAGGGAGCTTTGAGATTGAGATCAATGGACATCTAATTTTCTCAAAGCTGGAAACCAGTGGCTTCCCTTATGAGGATGATGTGAGTAAATCTCTCACACTTATGTTATTTTCACCTATAAGTGGTTAATGGTTTCTCACATGCATGTGTGCATCTCTTTTATCCCATACTCCAGATTATGGATGCTATCCAAAGAGCCTATAATGGCCAGCCTGTGGAGAAGATCACCAAGAGCCGGCCTCCTTGTGTCATTCTCTAAAGCATCATCTTTTGGCTCTATACGGCTCTATTACCGTAACTTTAACATCTAAAGAAAGAGTGTATTGATGTAGGATCCTTAAACATCCCCTCCTCTTCAGTCCTCTGGTTTGGTTGCTGGACGTAAATGATTACTGTAACTCTAAAGTGAGCTGTTACAGTATGAGGCCTGTAGTCCACGCATCCTTTAAGCTGGAGGAGAAAGATGCGGGGATGTTAAGGAGGAGGCCAATGGAAAGATTTATGTCTTGGTTGCTTTTTTTGTTGAAGCCACATTGCCTACTGGGGTCACTGTTCGTCTGCTCATTATTTGTTTTTGTTTTGGGGGGGTTCAGAGAGATGTGCTAGAAGGGAATGCCTAAAGCTCGGGTCATTATTTGTAGGTGTGTCTGAGTAGATAAATTGTCATTTTGCTAGTGTCTCTTCACATCCACCATCCCATATCAAGATGAAGAGATCTCAAATAGAAGAATTTAATATTGTTGAGTACCTGAAATGCTTGTCTGAAGTACTGTAGGGTGCATTCTAGACCAACTTTGCTTGGTGTCAAGACTCAGGTGTTTTGCCTCTTGCAAGCATTTTTATTATTAGTTGTAGTGTTGAAGTGTTATACAATTTCTTAATTGTTAAATCAAGCCAAATAGCTGGTTTGAGGGCATTTAAATGACTTGCAGACACTGCTGCATGCTGCTTTTTTTATGTGTGTGTCTTTAGAAACTACTGAAGACCCTGTTTATGAAACATCACATCCTTCATATACGGTTAATAAAATAATGAGCTACCATCCTGCAATTGTGTTTTGTACCATCGCTTTTTACATAACATTTATTATGTTAGGCTGCATGTGTTCTGCGTTCATCTGTTTTCTGTTAATGTGCTGAAACAGAACTGTTTGATATGACCGTAGACATAATATAAAATTGGGAAATAACATTCAACTATTAATCTTTCTCTGTCTTTTTAAGGTGTTCGTTCAAACCTAATTCAATATAGTGCAGTGGGGTGGAAGTTTCTTCATGTGGATGCGAGGACAGTGATGTTTAGCTGCTTATCTTGGTCCAACTGATGCTTGCATTTTGACATTAAATAAAATACATGGACTGTTCAATGTGAATTGGGTGTATTTATTTATTTTTTTTTAATTGCTATATGGTGACGACTACTGCTGAAAAGGGCAAGACGGCAAGTGTACACTAAAAATGTATGTTTTATAGCTTTTGGCTATTTTGACACAATAGTGAACTTAAAGAGGATCATTGTCACTCGAGCGTTTGGAAACTCTGTAGGCGTGTCAGACAGGTGGAGGTGAGCTGGGTGTAGTCTTTCTGACGCAGCTGGTGTCTCGGTGGATTTGTTGTTTTCTGTCTCCTCGAACAACCAGGTAACCATTAACCTTCACAGGTCCGAGTCTAAAGTCAAGAATCATGGGGGTGAAGATAAAGGTCGAATACTGGTAAGTTTATTTTCTGTAACAGCCTACTGTTCCTCATTGTAAATTCTTTCAGTGCGAATACATTTCTGACTGATGTTTTTAAAATGTTTCGGCAATGTGTCAAAAAAAAAAACCTAGGGAGCTGCGTATGACATCTGGTCGTCAAACAAGCACCTCGAATGAGCTGTGATGTCCATAAATGATGTATTTACGCGGCATACTCGGAACGAGTCTTTTACTGCGAATCGGTTCTTTTGAACAGTACGTTTTCAAACCGGGTTCAAACACCGATGTAGCTATTGTTTTTAATTTTACCTAATTGTGTGGTCCCTGACATCATAGCCTCGTATATTTACATGGTCTCATTTTTTAAAGTACACTCGTATGTATATATTTCATCCTTTATCTTTTATTAATGATGATGTTTTTTCATGTGTCCAAGTTCAGGTTTGTCGCAGCCAGCTATGTTTAAGAAAAAAATGCAGTTTACGTTAGACAATATTTAAAGTGTGTTTACACCGTGCAGGGAATCAGCGAGTTGTTGACTCAAGAACCGCGAGGATCGTCATTTAAACCCAAAACGAACACTACGTTCCTGAATGGGACATCGCTATTGTTATTCTCGTGCGACTTGGAAAAACCGGTTTAAGCTGTTTTGTATGGCAGCTTCTGAAAAAAAAGGCCAGTTATGTATGCAGAAATGACTGAGCGTATTTCAAACTGAGTAACCGGTCTTCTGTGACCCACTAGCGGCGGATGAGGCTACGAGCCTCGCTTCCAGGAGCTGAAGCGGGGCATCTGCGCCAAGTTTCCTGATGCCGAGGTGTCGGGCTTCGTGGGCCGGAGAGGTTGTGTCCTGACTGTCCTCATATAGACACAATAATCTACATACAGCATACTTTACATAACTGCTTACGAACTAAATCAATGAAAAGACTGTGAGCTGACATCACCTTCCTCTTTCCTGTAGGAAGTTTTGAAGTACAGATCAATGAACATATGGTCTTCTCAAAATTAGAAACAGGAGGTTTCCCCTATGAAGAGGATGTAAGTATCAAGAAATATTAACTTTTCTGTGTTTGTTTGTTTATATTGTGTGGCTAAATATATATTGTATATTGCTTCTTAGTTCACATCTTGGGTTAAATATCATAGCCTAGATCGAGAATACATTTCAGAGCCAACACTTTTGAATGAATCATGCTTTGTCAAAAAATATAGGTTAAGACAGTTATTTAAATATCACAAATTGATTTATGACACTAGTGAAGCTAGACACTTTATGACACATTAATAGTAGTGTTCAGCCCTGCACACTCTGGGCATTCACTAAATAACTTCATGAGGTGCAGTCTGGGATGCTGCGTGCTGTTTGGTTTTTCATACAATGGACATTTTTGCTTTTTATTCACTATTCACTCCAACAAATCCCTTAAAAAAACTATTCTTTATAGTTGGTTGCAATTTTGCATTGTCAGATTAAATTCAAGCATTTAATCAAAGCCTTTAGAAAAGATTAAGATATTAAAAAGATTTTTAATAAAATTAGAAACTAATTTTACCTAGTAGTATTGTGCGTTGTTTACTTATTTAAATTTTCCTTATCTTTTTTGTCTTTGTCTAATCTTTGTAGCTCATGGAGGCCATTGTTAAGGCTAAGGATGGAAAGCCTGAAAAGATCACCAGAAACCATAAAGAGTGCATCATCCTCTAATGCTTTGACCTCTGATGCCCATTACCATCTCCTCTCTCCGATCCACACAGCATCTTAATGCACTATTGCAGAAAATGGTTTCATTGTTTTTAAAGCTCTTCACTTTTTCCTTTATCACTCTGGCTTTTCTGGACGTAAATGATTGCTGTAGCTCAAAGTTCGAAAGTTACGGTATGAAGCTTTAGTCTAGAAAACTCTGAACCTAAAACAGAGTAATAAAGAAGAAAGTGAAGAGAAGAGTACCTTTTTCGTTTTATTTAATGGTTAGTTTTAATGACACAATAACCAGTATCTTTAAAAGATAAGAGGCACATCTATAGTCTTATTCTGATAAACTTATTGATTAGCAAGTTAAAGTTATATAATAATTTTTAGACGGCAAAAATAATTGGTAGGGTAATTGGTAAATAACTGAATTAAATTACTTAATTTGGGAAAAAACAGCTTAGAGGTATAGTTTTGATCTTTGATTTAACTATACCTCAAAGATAATTGTGGTTCATGTAATGTAAAAAAAATAAATAAATCAATTAATAAATAGTTCCTGAAAGTGTTTGCAGATTGTTTTTGATATAATTTCACATATTCCTGTTGTACAGTAGAGGGCGTTTCTCTTTGCTACTGTGTTCTTATAGTATATTAGCTATTATCTCAGTTTACTCTTCATGCATTAACAAAATGGAGGCGAAACTGTTTAAATGGAGCCATCTATAATGAATAAGATTTCTTAACTAATTGCAAGTAACAAAATGATATTCATTACCAGCAGTCAATGACATTTGAGAAGAGACAGAATAGTGTACTATAAATATTGTGCACTGAACAAAAACGTAAAGCATGGTGATTAAGTTCAAGTAAAGAAGGCTCAGAGTCAATATAACACATCTCTGCTTTTGTAAGACAAAACACAGCCAGGGCACTGACACCAACATTTCATTACCAAAGTGTTAAAGTACATGTAGTAATAGTGCGTACATGCTTATTAAGGTGAAGATAATGTGAGGAAAATTCAGTTAGGAGTTTCCAACACTGCACTGTAATTTTCTAAATGAAACTCGCCCACTCGTGTGACGCCCATAAAGCAGCGAGTGATAGTTTGTGTGTATGGTTATCACAGAAGAGTCGAGCTGCTGTGTTTTATCATAAAACGCCAGAGACTGGAGGAGGGACACACCTACACATACACACTGTGTGCTGTACAATGTAATTTGTGCAGTATAGCATGAACACTGGGGAGTAATATCACACAAACACGCTTTCATGTAAGGCACACTGGTTTTATTGTGAAGAGCAGAGATACTTAATAATAATAATGTCCGATATATATACAGTATGTAAGATTCTACAATGTTGGTCAGTCCAAACCGTTTTAAGGTAATTGATTTAATTGAATGAGTCTGGAAAACAGTGCATTAAAGGTTTTGTGTATTTTTAAATTTGTGGACTAAAAGTTGATTTGATTTTAAAGAAAGAAGTTAAATGAGATTTTTGGGGTAAGATGATCTCCCAGGATTGGCACAGAAGTGGCATGTTTACTGACCAATGGGCAAAACCTATAGGCTAGCAGAATATTTAAAAAAAAATGTAAAATTACAACTAATTTGAGGTTAAAGTAAATCATCTTTTAATGTGTCATAAATGGATTTTTGTTGCAAAAATCCATGACAAGATTGTTACACTGAATGACATTTTAGTGGCCAAACTTAGTAAATCTCCTTAAGATATTGGCAATTAAATATTTAAATTCCTGATATATACGTCATAGAATAATATAACCTTATCCCAAAGAGGGACAATTTACCAGAGTAGGGCCATCTTACCCCCCTATTTTGATCTGTAACAACTAAATTGTTAAATGTTTCTCTTTATTTCCTAATAACACATTGACTGATGCATCGCCATCGTGCAATCGAATCAAACCAGATTCTAGATTCCATGATGCATTGCAGTAGAAACTGTAATCAGACTGAAGTTTTAAAGTAAAAAAATAATTGCCAGGGTAAATATTCACATGCTTCATCCACCTTATGACATGCTATTTGTAACTTGAATGTACCCGACTTCCGATGTCATTTGCTTCCGGTTATTTTCCCTTTAACTACAAAAACATTCCGTAATGCTGTGAAGTATGTATAGTATATGTATAATGAAGTATGTATAGTAAACACATACACTTTTGGTATAGTATTAAACTACAAGTGAAGAAATCCCGCTTTAGCATTTACACACATTATGTAAAGCAAACTTCCTCTCAGACTGGCTCAGTAATCACGCTTCAGTTATTGCTCACGGGTCATGTGATGCTCCTCTCTGGAGATGCAGTTATTCCATCCTTTAATAGGTCTCATAACTGCAGGACTGAGCATTAATTACTCTTTTAGTCCTGAAAGGTCTCTAGCCACGTGAATGCTGACATCATAAATGTGTTGTCAGTGGACTGTAATCATTGCCTGATGTCCCCAGTGAGAACACACTCTAGTGTACCTGGTATAAAGGTGTGTATTCCTCCCCATGGACTTTAACAATGTAGATATTACTTCAAATGAGCACTAGGTAAATTATAAGTTGACTATATATTATTAGAATTCACTGTATCTAAGTGCTGTTTACCTCTGTTTTCTTTGATTTGGTATTGTCTTTTTCTCAGTTGTCAGTTTTCAGTCAGGACAGCAGTGTAATAATTGCGGCGACAGACCTGTCCAATCCTGTTCACGAAGGCCAGCTTTCTGCTGAGTTTTGCTGCAACCTGCCTGAAAGTTTCTGGTAATCATGCAGACCTTTATTAGATGGTTCAGATGTGTTTAATTGGGGTTGGAGCTAAACTCTGCAGGAGCAGGATTGCTTGTCTAAGAGCAAGCTGCCTTGTTCGAGGGCACATTAGGAATAATACAAGAGGATGACAGATGAGCTCTGTTTTCTGAATCCGCGTCACTTGGGATTGAATCTTCAAAGTCGAAAATGGCAGCCCAAGACCCTTGACCACGCAACCCCCGTCTCCATGTTTCAGGTAATTCGTCACATTCAGTTACATAAATTGTTTACTAGTTGTTAAATTGTTAATTGATTGTTCGCAAGTGATGAAAGATATAAATTGTGTATTTGTGTCTGAAAGCTTGTGTAATTTTGAGCAGTCATAAACAGTCACGGGGTCGTGTTTGCGTTGATAATTTGTGGATGCCAGGTTACTGCTTCTTTCAAAAATCCTTTTCTCAGCCGTGTTCACCCCAAACCCAGTGTACGGCCAAAACTGCAGTAAAAATAGATGGTCTTCGCCAATTCAGAGTTGGAGCCAGTGTTTCTCCCCACAGTAATAAATATGTGGCAACATTATTTCAACTCTCTCAAAGCAGATTTAATCTATTCAAATTTAAATTAATATCTTTTGAACGTCAATTTTGGTGCTTTTACTAATAAACAGTGAAAATGTCATCAAAAGTTTATATTTTGGGGCTTTTTGCAAGGGAGAAAATAGTAAAAAACTAATCACTGTTTTCTTTTTGATATTGATAAGCCAAATGTAAGTGTAAAGACATACTGTAAGCAATCTGTTTGGACCGTGTGACCAAAAACTATGATGCCCTCACTTATGATGTCAGGGAGATTAAACTATTGCTGTTAAATGAGTAGAAATGTCACAAAATAACTTAAACAGAAGTGAGGGATACAGACAAAATATGCATATTTGGAAAATGCATAAAGCATATATATATATAAGCAAAATGTGTCTGCTAACTCCTTTATCAGTATATTTCATTAAAATTGTGACAAATATTGACTGATAATTAAATATAAAAAAAAAACTTCTATTTTAAACTTTCTTTTGCATTACACCCTAAAGTGAGTTATATCTGTGAAATGATGTGACCAAGCTTAGCGAGCAGTAACATTAAAGGAACACAAATAGCATTTCCAGAGAACGACCTGAACTGAAAAGGTTGACAGAATCGTCAAGTTTGATGAAAAGTTAATCAGCAAATGACACACCCTATAGTTAGATTTTTTTTATTTCCAGGACTTGAACGCATCGGCTCAAGGGGCAGCAGTGTTTCCGTGACACAGCGGAAAAAAGGTGACATATCAAACTGATGTGAGGGTCGTGGAGGGGGAAACCCCTTAAAGCACCCACGCCCCCCACCCAACCACCTTTACGGGGTGTCCACCAATAACCAACGTGAAGGGAATCCCAAACCTCTATGCAGCTTGACATCAGAAGGCAAGATGATGTTTTAATGATTAGTTTACCCTGCTTATGATGAGCTGCACATTAAGGGGCAGTTTCCCGAACAGGGTTTAAGACTAGTCCTAGATTAAAATGAATGTTAGGAGCTGTCTAAAATGGAAAAAGCTTGCACTGACGTAACTTAAAATACATTGCTTGGTCTTAAAATGCTCCCAGGTAATGCTTTTTTTGTAAGACATGTTTCTAAAAACTACTAAAATGACCTAAATTAACAAAGACCTAGTCCTGGCTTAATCTAATACCTGTCTGGGGAACCGCCCCTAAAAGTATACCTTAATCTCTCTCTCTCCCTCTCTCTCTCTCTCTCTCTCTCTGTGTAATACTTTGGTCTTTATGCAGGTTAACCGTTTCCTGTGAGTGGCATAAACAATGGGTTGTTGTTTCAATTTTATATAAATGTTTTTTTGCAGATACCTTTATACCTGAGGAACTAGCATTAAAGTGCACACTTTACATGAACCCATGCCTTTTGAATAAGTTTAATGAGAATACAGAGGCCTCTCTTACTATGTTCTGTCTTGGTTGAAGGAGACTGTTTTTGGGAGTGGTATTAGGGTTGGGGTATTCCTGCTGTAAGGTGGCCCCATTGATAAGGCTATTTCTCTGATTATGGGGGTCTTATCACTTGCTCCCACCCCTGGGTGCTCTACGCATGCCGACGCTTTTCGGGTTGCCGCACACTACGTGACTTTACGTCTTTCTCTCTTTTTCCATTACCCATCCATCTCCACCCATGCCTTTTGAATCGATCCGAGGTCAGTCTTGAGTTGGGCGCTCACAGTGTAGACACGGAAACCCAGCACAGAGACCCTCCAGGACCACCTGGGCTCAGGTAAGGGCGTGCTGCACTCTGTAAAACGGTCAAAGTAAGTGTTTAGGAGAAGATCTGAGTGGATGCAAATGAAAACAGTAGGTTTAACTGAGAGGGTGGTCACTAGCACAGGGGGACAGCTGCTGAAGGTGCAAAAAAATATTTTTAAAAGTTGAAATAAAGCAAGGACTATTTGAGTCTGTTTTACAAGGAAATGCTACTTTAGTTTTTCTACTTAAAAATCTTGTGTTTAATTCAGTGTCTAACTTGCTGTTTCTTTGTAATTGCTTGTAATATATAGCCTACTTGAATGAAATACCAATAGTTTTTAGTGTTTTTTGTGTGTAGAGATCTCACTGTCACCCGAAGCAGAAAAAAATTGTGTTTGAATGGGTGGCTCATATAAAAGGGTCATCTTTCTGAAAATCATGTCTTTCTTTAAATTGGTGCAGTCTGCTGTATTTCATCTATTGAAAAAACTGTGTGCATAATTCTGTCTATAGATTAACTTTCTTCAGTGAATTTGTAGTAAATAGGCATCTAATTTAAGCTAGGGAAGGTCACATATTATATTTAAGTAATATGTTGCAATATTCTAATAAAACATTTTAGAAAGTGGTGTTCTTCTGGTGTTCAACTAATGTGGAACTGAATTAACTTTACCACATTGGAAATAATTGTATATTTTATAGTAATTTTCTAGCAAACGTTGATAAGATCTTTGTTCAGTGAGAAAAACATTTGTGTTTCCCATTTTTCATTCAAGTAGTAGAGGCGCCAAGACTTCATCTAACCGTTCTGATGTTCTCTATCTGCCTCTGTCCGCTTCAGATAATTGTCTGTTTGTGGCTTTCACACACCCTTGTGCTTGTTCAGGGTGAGTCTCAGTTTTGAGACAGCCTCTGAAAAACACAAAACTGTGATCTGATCCTCAGCGCTTGTCAACGGAGGCCTTGCTTTCTCTTACTTAAAGTAGTCAAAGACGTACAGAACATTAAGAACTGTATATATTTTCATAATTAATATTCGTATATGCTATTGCAAGCACTTTAACCTTTAAACACTCGTTGGAAGTAAAACTGACTGGTAAAACTCATACTAGTCAATCGTACACTACGTTGAAAAGTATTTATGTTGTCCATAGTAAAACTTTAATAAATGGAAGTATATACATAAACGCTAACCCCTGCCTGCAGCAGGTTTGCAGTTCTTACAATCTGTGTTGTTTTGTTTCTCCGTGTGAATGAAGGTTATGTGTGAGTTCTGGGACAGAGAGAAGACAGTCTCGATGATGGAAGCAGTATCGTTTGAAGGGGTGAGGAAAGCATCTCAGAGCGCATGAAGTAGTTGATGAAGTTCAAGTGCAAGTTGCTTTATTGGCATGATATTTGTGTTCTAGCATAGATAGATATCTCTCCCTCTCTCTCTGTCTATAGGACAACGACATGTCCTACGAGGACAGCGAATCACCTGTACCACCTCCATTCACTTTGTGAGTATGGCACACGTAACACACACTGATAGAAATGCCAATAAAGCTGCAACTGCTTCACTGCATTTCTCAGCCACAGCTTACTATTCCTGCCCTACCTAGTCAGAATGTATCGACTAAAAGAAAATTATATTAGGAGATTTGTTTTTACACAAAAAAAAACAAAGTCTGTTTTAGGACCGGTAATGTTTATAAAATAATTATGATGATTAATATCCCAAAACCCCATGGTGCATCTAGAAATTCTGATTCTAATTTTATTAGATGACGCTAATACTTTTTATAAGTAACTGTAAGTAGTTCATAATGTATGCAATATAAAGTTTATTAGTAACTTTATGTAGTTTTGTGTATTTTTGTATTAATGTTTTCAATTTACAACAATAAGAATACAATTTTACAAATTATTGGCATATTGACAATTAATATTTGGCATGAAAATAACCATGCAATGCAAAAGAAAGAAAGAAAATATCCAATTTTGGGGGATGTATACATCGGAATTTTTTGTTTTAATAATAATAATAAATATTATATATATATATATATATATATATACATTTTAATGGCTATACTCTTTATTTGATAATCAGACAGAGGTGTCATTCAACAATCTCTAAAAATTATATTAATTACCTAAATCTCTAGCCCTTCTACTAGAAGCCCTTCTCATTTTAAAATAAATAAATAAATAAAATAGTGGATTACAGCACCCTACGGTAGCTACTTTACGATTGAATACAGTAAAGTTGTAAAAGGTTGCGCCCTTGTGGTCGAACAGGGCAGTGCGAGGGCTGGACAGAGTGAGGTTTATGTTTCTTGTGTCAGGGAAGGCTTGAATCGCTTTGTAAGAGGATGGAGTTCAGTCTGCCCTATGGTGCATAAGATATGGTGAGTGTGTGGAGCCGTGACTCTCGGGTGTGTACCCTGCTGTGTGTGCTGTAGTGTGTGCTCTCTGTCGCCCTCTATAGGACCTCTGCGGGACACAAAGGCAGCTATGACTTAGAGCAGATGAGGCAGCAGGAAGAAGGGCAGCCTCAGACCTTCACCTTCTCTAGAGACTTAGAGGGTGTGTTTGTCACGCACATGCATATTTATAAACACAAACCATACGCCTTCCTGTTCACTCATTTTTTTTTCTCCATTTCCCGTTTTTAGCTGCCCGAAATACTAACACCAATGCCATCAAGAGAGGAGATGCAGAGGTGATACACACAAACATATTCATTCACTTACTTTTATCTTTGACGTTAAGCAGAAAGCCTTGATACAAATTCTCGTCCACATTAGGCATATGTTGAGTTAAACGAGCTACGTGGGGAGGTGTGGCAGGAATTGGGACGCTGGCTGGGCTATGAGGAGAACTTAAGTCCTGCCACAGGACAGTGGAGTCAGCCCCACATTCCCTATCTCACCTTCAAAAGTCTCATTCAACTGCGTAAGGTCATGAGCACAGGTGAGACACCAATGGATTTTAGACACTTTAACTAAATATGAAAGTGTAGAGTGGAAAGGAAATGGGTAAGTGTGGAAATAATATCTCAACCAGAGCATGTTAAATTGTGACCCTGGACCACAAAACCCGTCATTATCATATAACGGCATATTAGCATATTAAGTTAAGATATTTTATACATTTTCTCATTTTGACAAATTTAAAGGCAATTTTCTCAATATTTAGTTTAGTTTTTTGTTTGTTTGTTTGTTTTGCACTCTCATATTTCAGCTTTTTAAATAGTTGTATCTTGATCAAATGTTGTCCTATTCTAACAAACCACACATTTATGCAACGTTTATTAATTCAGATTTTCACAATGTCAGAAATTGATCCTCGTGATTGGTTTTGGGGTCCAGTGTCACAACTCCATGACTGAATCAAGAAAAACACACCAAGCAAAGCAAAGCTTCTTTCAGTGGTTATAATGACATGACACTATTACATGACAATACATGTGAACTATGTGAAGCAAACATGATATCACAATTCTATTTTTAAAATGTTGTGCAGTTTATGGCAAAATGTAAACACTGTTCACAACAATATTTGAAGAACCCCCTCCCATGTTTATTTAAATCCAAAGTATCCAAAGATTAAAAATAGTAACTAAAATAGTCTAATTAAATAAAAAATGAACCGTCACATTTTAGCATTCTGGGTTTTCAGTTTTGGGGATGAATTAAAAGGAATATTCTTTCATGTTCTTTATGGTGACTGTAACCAGGGGCGGTGCTGCTAGATGTTGATGAGACCAGCTTATCAAGCATTTGTCAGAAGATGGTGGAACAACTCCTTCTCAAACAAGAGATCCGTCCCACGGACCGTGACGCTCTTGTGGCCATACTGCAGCGCAAGCGCAGGTTAGGCTCCCTGCCATCTGTGTTTCTTTATGTGTCTGTGTTTATGTGCAGGAAAGTTTGTTCAGTTTTTATCGCTGTACTGTATATAGCAGTCCTGGGAACAGATTTTTAGTATTTTAGAATAGCTGACTAAACTTTATATGACTCATTGTTTCTGCCTCACAGTCAATTAGAGCCCACTACAGCCCCTGGTTCAGCAGAAATAGAGCTGCAAACATTCTCAATCACCAAACAGGTATCTATCTATCTATCTATCTATCTATCTATCTATCTATCTATCTATCTATCTATCTATCTGTCTGTCTGTCTGTCT
>JAUMHR010000045.1:14498649-14521694 GCA_032361145.1 Enteromius fasciolatus
GTAATAATGATAAACTTAAATTTAAAAATAAACGAGGGGGGGATTTTTTTTTTTTTTATGAAAGTTTCTCATTATTATGAGACGTCATTATTACGAGAAAGTTTCTCATTATTATGAGACGTCATTATTATCAGAAAGTTTCTCGTTATATATATTTTTTCCCCCATGAATATTATAATATATTAACTCATAATAATGATAAAGTTTCTCATTATTATGAGTTAATATAAGTCGTTATTATGAGAAGGTTTCTCATTATTATTACTTACAGAATTCTATTTTTTCCTCAAGGTGGCGGGAACAGGCTTCCATATAATGGATAGAGTTTTAATGGGAATATACTAAGAGCATTCTGGTTTCTAAATATATATATATATATATATATATATATATAAAGTAGAGCAATGCCAAAATCATTGGCTTGATTTCCAGGAAATCCATTTTCTGGTCAAATGTATACCTTGCTCGGAAAGGAAGTTGCTTTGAATAATTAGGTTCATGCTCTCGGCAGTAGTTGCCTTGTTAAAAACAAATTGCTCTAGGGATAAACCATGCTTCCCACTGCACGTGAACCTGTATTTAGCCTTTTGTGTGGAAAAACATGTAAGCTTTTCTTAATCTGCGTTGGATCTTGGATCATTTTTGCTATAATGCTTTATTACAGTTTGGGAGCAGGATGACATGTTGAAGCTGTTGGATGCCATGAAGGGGAACCTGCCGGAAAAAGATCTGGCCAAGTACAAGACGTCCGAGTCCCATTTGGACTGGGAGAAAGTGGCTTTCAACTCTTATTCTGGGGAGATGTGCAAACAGAAATGGCAGGAAGTTTCAAGAGAGGTATGCTAGTATAATGAATTTCAGTTGTAATGACTAGAGAATCGCGCATCAAAAATATGATGGTTGTTGATCAGTAGATACTTTGAAATATCAGATTAAAAACATTTGTATGTGACAAGCCATAGGACCATGAATACGCAGTTTTCACCCTAAAATTCCTGTTCCTCACACAGATTCGCAAATTCCGCACCCTTTCTGAGCTGATCGTGGATGCACAAGACTACATCAAAAATCCGTACAAAGGAAAGAAGCTGAAGGTAGACGTCTTGTGGGTCCTTTCTGAAAGCTTTGGATTAAAATGATAATTTTTTCCTGTGTCACTTGCAATGATCGCAATTACTAACGTTTTGTGTATTTGTCCCCTCTGCAGAAGCACCCAGACTTCCCCAAAAAGCCATTGACACCGTATTTCCGTTTCTTTATGGAGAAGCGTGCCAAGTACGCTAAACTACATCCAGAGATGAGCAACCTAGATCTCACAAAAATCCTGTCCAAAAAATACAAGGAGCTCCCAGAGCGTAAAAAAGTGAGTGCAGTAAAATGAAAAATAAGCGTCACTAAAAACAGACTGTAGGGTTTTTCAAGAACCTCTATCAAAGAGGAATTGATATGGATTTGGGAAGTGAAGAGGATACTGTAACGGTATACTGGCTAAAGGTTTAGAATTGATCTGGTGTTCAGTGGCTCTGTTATTTTTCCCTTTGAAAAGAGCCAAATATTTTCTATTTGGTCCGGGTCACCTATTGTTAAGAGTGGTGCCTTTCTAGATTTTGTCAACAAAGCAGGCATTGTTTTGACTGACTGAACCTTTTGTCAACAGGAGAAATATGTCAAAGACTTTCTCAGTGAAAAGGAGACGTTCATGATCAGCATGATGAAGTTCAAGTAAGTGACTTATTGACACTTTACCATCACAATTACATGCTTAAAGCAATAGTTCACCCAAAAATGACAACTCTGTCATTATTTACTCGCCCTCGTATGAATTTCTTTGTTCTGCTGAACGCAGAGGAAGATGTTTTGAAAAAAGTTTGTAACCATTTTTTTTTTTTTTTTTTGGGTGAACTATTACTTTTAATTCATAGCTTTTCCTAATGGGTTTGTTTCTTAATAGGAAAGACCATCCTGACCTTTTGGAAAACCTTAACAAGAAGTCCAATGTTCCAGAGAAGCCCAAGACACCCCAGCAACTGTGGTACGGCCACGAGAAGAAGGCTTTTCTCAAAGCGCGCCCAGATGTACGCTCTACATACACTCCTAAATAATAAATATGCTGGCTGCTTCATACACATGAATGCCGTTAAACACTTGTTTTAACCTTTGTAGGCGACTACCAAAGACATAAAGGACAGTCTTGGCAAGCAGTGGCCACAGCTCTCAGACAAGAAGAGGATAAAGTGGATCCTAAAGTCTTTGGAACAGAAGAAATTGTATGAGGTAAAAACGTTTACGTTTAACAAGGCATATTTGCCAGCAGTAGTGTGCTTTTGTAAAACCTGTGATGTTTCTCGTTCTTGTTTAGGGGAAGATGCGGGAGTTTATGCAGAAGCACCCGGAGATGAACCTAACAGAGGAGTACATTGTCAAATCCACTCTGACCAAAGCAGAAAGACAGCTCAAAGACAAGTTTGATGGGCGACCAGACAAACCGCCTTCGTACGTTAACCTGATAAAGTTCTGCAAAATAATGATTTCTTTTATGGGGGTGAAATAAGACCTGGAAATGTTTGTGTTTGTTTTTCTTGTCACTATTAGTTTAGTGTTATTAATTTATTTAATGCAGTTATAATTTAACATTTATTTATTTTCATAATTTTAAGTATTAGAATGTTTTTTTATTTATAAATTTGTTTTAATTTATTTATTTTCAGTCATTTCTGTACTTTAAATGTTGCATGTTTTTAATAGCTTTAGTAACTATAACAGCTGTTTTTGTCCTTGTTCAGTAATGGATACTCTATGTTCTGTGCTGAGCTGATGTCCAGTATGAAAGAAGTTCCCAGTACAGAGCGTATGGTCATGTGCAGCCAGCGCTGGAAACTCCTCAAACAGGCTGAGAAAGATGCCTATCAAAAGCGCTGTGAACAGGTTCGTTACAAATTGCTTTTATTTTGTGTCGTTCCTTCTGTTTATAACATGAATACATATGAAAGTTTGTTTTATTTTATTTCTGCTCTACACAGAAAAAGAAGGACTTTGAAATAGAGATGAATCGTTACTTATTGGTAAGTATACATTTATGACAACATACTTTTTTTGCACCATTTTCTGCTCCGTTTGCATTTTAAACATGTTGTCTGTGAATCCCAGAGTATCTCAGAGGAGGAGCAGCAGAGAATACTGTCAGAACAGAAGATGGGCAGCTTTAAAAAGGGAGGCAGTAGTCCCGCTTCCAAAAAGAAGAACTCAAAAGCAAAGGTCAGTTAACCTGTCAGTCATTTTAAAGGATTAGTATCGAAGCGAGCTTTAATAACTAAAACTTTGCTCCTTTAATTCCCTTTTTCTCTTTATCCCAACAGTCCAGCACAGAGAAGCCCAAGCCTCCTGTCTCTGCAATGTTTATTTTTTCTGAGGAGAAGCGCCCAAAACTTCAACAGGAAAGGCCTGATCTTTCTGACATGGAGCTCACCAGACTACTAGCCCGCATGTGGAATGAGCTTTCTGACAAGAAGAAGGTAATCATGACACTTTAGTGACCCAGAGATGCTAAGACCTTTCTGTTACTGTGTTCACCAGTTCAACGGTATTCCTCTTCTTGTAGGAAAAGTATAAAAACCTGGAGATGACGCTGAAGGCAGAGTCTGAAAAACAGAGCAAAGAGGACAAAGGGAAACTACCAGAAACACCCAAAACGGCTCAGGATATCTGGCAACAAAGCGTCATTGGAGACTATCTTGCCCGATTCAAGGTATGGAATCATAATCGCAAGAACTTATTTGACTAGAAGTTTCTTATTCTCAGCAGAGTAAAAACAGTAATATGAACAGCATAAAAAACTGAAGAGAACATGAAGCAATTATTAAAAGCTGTGCAAATAAGAATATAACGGTTGACCCTTTTTTTTTTTATGGCAGTATGTACCTTTATACCATCCAGCACGATCTGATAATATCAATTGTCCAATAATAGATTATCCACTGATGGCTCCCTGTTCTTTGCTTTCTCAGAATGATCGCGCAAAAGCTCAAAAATCCATGGAGGCCACCTGGAACACCATGGAGAAGAAAGAAAAGATCATGTGGATCAAGAAGGCAGCAGAGGACCAGAAGAGATATGAAGTGAGTCCAGACAAATCGAAAAATGTTGTGGCATTAAAGTCAAACTGCCCACATTTGAACTGTTTTCTTCCTGTGTGCGTGATTTCATACCCCGTTTTAATCTTCTGTCTTGTGTAGAGAGAGCTGAGTGAGATGCGATCACCTGCCCCAGTCATCACCCCTGGGAAGAAAATCAAATTTGAGGGTGAACCCAAGAAACCACCATCGTAAGTTTGTTCTGTGTGTGTTGGTTATCAAAAATGTCTTAACCTCTACAAGAACAAAAATCAGTTTTCTTACTGTTTTAACTCGCGCGCTCTTCATGTGTGTCCTCAGGAACGGTTATCAGAAGTTCTCTCAGGAGATGCTGTCGAATGGCGAGCTGAATCATCTGCCCATGAAAGAACGCATGGGTGAAATTGGAGGCCGCTGGCAGCGGCTCTCTCAGAAAGAGAAGGACCGTTACAAAAGACTGGCAGAAGAGAAACAGAGGCAGTACAAAGTGCTGCTCGAGCAGTGGCTTGCGGTACTTATCTTTACTGTTGTTTAACCTGCTCAACACTAGCATAGTGTTATGAAAATCTTAGATATTACAACAGTAATATAATATATTTTTCTGCTCCACAGAGCATATCATCACAAGAGAGAGCTGCTTATAAAGAATATAATTCACTGGTGAGTCATAAGTTTGGATCTGCGGCCTGGCTTGTCAAAATAGACTTGAATTGTATACAATAGTTTTTTTTTATTTCTCAAATCAATGTTTATGTATTATTATTTAAAATGGTAATATTTAATAATTTAAAAATATATCAAATAAAGTGAGTTTGGCTCTTCTGCAGCACTCCTTGCTCACAGTTCTGTCCGTTTAATGTTTTCTCTTCAACTTTTCTGCAGAAACGGAGGAGCACATCGAAACCAAGTAGCTCCCCTGCTAAAGCGAAACCCAAGGCCAAAGTATCGGTGCGTTTGATCATACGTATTCAAAAATTACTCTGCATTTACCGGCCACTATATACATTTTTAGCAGCATGCAGGTCTTACTGACTGATTGTTCTGTATCAATTGTGACCTTGTCCACAGGAGGATGAAGAGGAGGAGGATGATGATGATGATGACGACGACGATGAAGAAAAGGAATCTGAAGGATCATCCTCTGATGACGACAGCGACGACGATGACGATGATGTAAGATTCATAACATGCTCATGTCGCTCTTTTAACTTGATTTTGCCACTTGAAAGGTTCCACAAAAAACAGTGTTGAATTTAATTTTTGACGACGACTGGTAAACCTCACGCAAGCAGTGAAAGCTAATCTTTCCAAATGCACTTCCAGAATGAAGACATCGAGGACGAAGAGGTTGAGGACAAAGAGAATAAATCAGAAAGCAGCAGCAGCGGTTCCAGTTCTGACGATTCATCGGGCTCGGACTCAGACTGAGCCGGAGCCGAGTCAGGCTGAGCCCACAGACTGCCAGAAATGCTGTGAACTGAGCCATGAGCTAGGGGTCTAAGCCCGCTCTGCACTGCGCTCTTCTCACCACAGGAGGGGGCTCACCCCGCTGTCACACATCTGCGCCACCTCTCACACACTCTTCCTTTAGCTTCTTTTCTCCCCTGCACTTTCGGCTTTTTATTTGTAACTCCCTCGATGAATAGGCTCGGCAGGTTTTAAGGCATTTTAGGCAACAAATGTTCAATCAAAATTCCTCCCAACACTGAAAAAAAGGTGCAGTGCTCTGCTATTGACTTGATGTAGTTATTAGGTGTTTATATTTTAGAGGATGTAGAGAGCACCAGGTGCCGTTTTCTTTTCCGTAAATGAGCCAAAGAGTCTGGTGGTTTCACAGATTTTTTGGGGAGGTACAGGGGACCAAATAATTGCACTCTGAAGAATGTTTGCTTTCTTTTCTTCTGTCTGTACCTCTCTTGTTCTTCCTAGTAGCATTGTTCCTCTCTCTTTCCCGCTCCCTCCATTTTTTGCTTTGTTTGTTCTTTCTTTTTTCGGTTCAAAACAAATGTGGTATTTTCAGGAACAATGAAGCCATTTTGAATGTCACCGCATGGACCCCGCTGGTCTCGCACGCGGTTCTTGTTCAGCAGGCGTTTGTGCGCTGCCCTTACCTGCTCCTGATGAGGGGTAATAGGACTATTTATTTTTGTCCTGTTTTAGGAGTGCTGCCCGTAGCTGTTTCGTGACAGCCGACGGGTTTGAGTTCGCTGTTCATTCAGATAATAAAACCGACTGATGTTACATAACGAGGAGGACTAGTTTATCAGTTAATTGTTTGGCAACACAAGCAAAGTTCTTGCAGAAAAATGCTTGTTTTTTTTTAATGGGGCACCAACTTGTTTTTCTTCCATTGATTAATAATGGTTATGTATTGTTTGAAGCTGACGTTTTGTTCCTCTTTCCAACCACTGTTTTATTTGGTGCTCCAAAGAACTGTTTTCTTTTTAAACCGGTATGTTTTAAATATGATGGATGTGAGTTACCCCACAATTCAGTGCACTTATGATGGACTCCCTTGCTCACAAGCCCTGTGTTTTTCAGTATTCCTCTTTCTTCATTTCACTCATTAGCCCATAATGTCAGCCACTTCACAGGTCTTTCATGCACCAGCTCAAGGAATGTAATGGAGATGTTTTATTTAAGACAGGGGTACCGTTATTTGTTGTTTATGTATATATGAGCAGTTCTGAGGGTGACTGGTATATTCTCTCATTCCAATGCCCTGGCCTAAAAAGGCAACTAAATTAGTTAAACCCACAACCCAGCGTACTCTGCTGAGCTACCACCTTTTTACTCAGCATTTTTATGCAACTTAACAGGGGGTACTGTAACAGGTAATTCCCCACCTCACCAAGTGTGTAACTTTGAGTTTGGGGGGGATTGCTGTAATAACTAAACTGGATGCTGTGTTTGCAGTACTAGACATGTGACCTTCACTCTAGGCACCCAAAATAATTAAGGCCTGTATCATGCAAAAAAGTTGTGTTCTTTCTTTTTGAAAAACATAATTTGGTTATAGATGATTTGAATGGCGGGCCAGGATAAGAAACCCAGTGGACCTCTCAAGATTTGTTGATATTTTATAGGATTTAGAGACTTGCAAATAGATTTGGGTTGGGTTCAGTGCTGTTGTAAGGTATTTGTACATATAGCTTTCTTTCTTTTCTTTTTTTTTTTTTTCTTTTGTAATGAGTGATCATTATTGAGTTTGTATTTTGAGTTGGCTAAGCAATATTCGGCTATAGCCAAAATAAGTTTGTTTGTCAATTGGGGACATGTTTTTAATTTGGTAAGTTTTAGTTGTTTACCCCCTCCCGTGTTTGTTTATTTGTAGAAATCGCAAAAAAGAGAAATTTGTACTACAGATTTGAAACATTTGGACATTTTCTATAGCAAGAGATGTTATATCCCTGCAATTTACAATTTGAGCAAATAAACCTTCTCTTAATCAGTTTTTGTGTTTGTGTGTGCATAAGTACATAATTACATATTCTTATTAAGTAATTAAATGCGTACGTAAATGTATTTATGTCGTCACATGTATGTGCGTATATTTAAATCTCAATGTGAATGTTTATGTATGTGTTTGTTTATACGAGACTGGAACGAATTCAAGGCAGCTCAATCGATGTGTCACATAAGATCGGTAATAGTCTAGTGATGTCTAACCGGAGCCAAAATGGCAGCGTTGTTTCATTTTCAAACATCATCTGTACGCAAACGACTTATTCAGCCAGACATCTAATCATTTTTGTAACATAATATTTTCGTAATTTCCATGTGTTCGTTCGTTTTGAGGATGTTTGTTCTATGTGGTCGCTGAACAAGCGAGCAGCGGGTCCGTGAATGACAACACCCGGCCCGTTCACTCTTGGTGAGTACAGATACAATTTAATCAAGAGCGCCACAAAAAGGCTTTTCCGCGCACGGCGTCAGTTACTACTTTGTTACAAAGACCACATGAAAACGTGTCACAATGTTTCCCAAACCCATCCATGGGTAAAGTTATATCACTGAGGAGACAGGGTAGTGCCACAGTCGTGCCTGTCAGCTATGTTTACAAAGAGTATTTGCGTATTTAACCGTTTTATTATGTTTAAATATTAAATGGTTATTAATTACTATAACATTTTTTTGCTGAATAATTTCCTTCCCCGCCTATGTTCGTAGTATTCCCGTTATGTATTAGCTTGCTGAACATGATAAATAATTTATAAACCTTACAAGCGTGTTATAAAATGGACCTTGTATCCTAGAAAATGCACGTGAGCTTTTTAAACGCAATACACAATGTGGTTATAAATGGCTGTTTCAATTGTTTTCTGTTTACTACTAGTCTAATATTTTCATATGCTGAATCTTTTATTATAAAAAACAAAACAAGGTTTTAACTTTAGCTAATAGGATATGCTATCACATATAACTATGATGTAATGGCCTTTGTTTATGTTTTTCAGTGTTTCTGCTTCTTTCATCGCTGTCGACAATGAGAGCTCTCCTACAATAGTTGTTGCAAATGAAAATGGAGGATATGTCTCTGTCGGGCCTGGATAACACCAAGCTAGAGGTGAAGGGTTGCTGATAATGAGTTTAATTTATGAAACATACAGTATAAATCTGCTTTAGTGTTTTCGCAAATTCTGTACTTGCAAAATAATTGTGTTATGCAGCCTAGGTTTCAACGGTTTTGACAAATAAAATGCACAATGCTCCGTTTAAAACCTATGATTTAACTTCTCTGTCTTTGTTGTAGGCCTTGGCTCATGACGTTTACTCTGACTTAGTGGAAGATGCCTGTTTAGGGCTGTGTTTTGAGGTGCACAGGGCGGTGAAACAGGGCTATTTCTTCCTAGATGAAACGGACCAAGAAAGTATGAAGGATTTTGGTGAGTCAGTCATAACAATGAACAAATACTAAATCTTGTGTTGCATGCTTTTACAATGTGTAAAATGGGTTGCCTCTGATGTAGAAATTGTGGACCAGCCTGGCGTGGACATCTTTGGGCAGGTGTACAACCAGTGGAAGAATAAGGAGTGTGTGTGTCCCAACTGCAGCCGGAGTATTGCGGCCTCTCGCTTCGCTCCTCATCTAGAGAAGTGTCTCGGCATGGGCCGCAACAGCAGCCGAATAGCCAACCGCAGGTCCGCCCTCACCATTAAAGCAATAGTTGACCAAAAATTTGTTGTGGGTGACACATTTCTAATGATTTTTTTCCAAAGATTGCGCTTTCTGCCAGATAGAAAGATTTTATTGATCCCTGAGGGAAAATTCTAGCGCTGTTTCAAAGCATCGATTGCTCTGCTCTTTCTACAGAATTGCCAGCAGCAACAACACAAGCAAGTCAGAAAGCGATCAGGAAGACAATGATGATATTAATGATAATGACTGGTCCTATGGTTCAGAAAAGAAAGGTGAGCTGATTCGATCTGTCTGTTTCTCTCTTTTCCTCTTATTTCCTTATTTGTGTCTAAATTTTGCATGTCTTTTTATCTATTGTAGGCCTGATTTGAATAATTTGTGATAACGGTTATCTCTTATTTTCACAGCCAAGAAGAGAAAGTCAGAAAAGGTATAAAACTTTAATTTGATATGAACTTGTTGAAAATGCGATTCATTTAATATTCTGAATATATTTAATTTGAAAATATATTTGTGTGTTTTAGAATCCAAACTCTCCCAGGAGATCCAAATCCCTGAAGCACAAGAACGGTGGGTTTTTATTCTGACTGAATCTAGCTTTCAGGAGCTGTTCAAAGGTAGTGCAGTGCATGACAGACAGCAGGCTTCACTTGAATGTGTTGTGAGTGTTTTTGTGTCTTGTTGCTATGCAGGAGAGCTCAGCAGTAATGTAAATGCAGACCTGTACAAGGTGAGATTATTAATTATTTTAACCTGTACAACACTGGTTCTTGTTTTCACTTTTGCATTTGTTGCTGTGGTGTTATGGCGTTTGTTGTTTTAATCTCTCATTCATTGACTCTTGCAGTATAACTACAGCTCTGGCATCAGTTATGAGACTTTGGGACCCGAGGAACTGCGCTCTATACTGACTACGGTGAATTATTATTATATTCTTACATAGAGAATATATTATTACATTAATAAATATTATTAAAAGTACATAATATTCTTATATGAGCATTATATTTGATTAATTATTATATAGACTGTTTAAAAAAAAACATTTTTTTTCTTCTAAAAAATATATCTATACTACAACAACAACAAAAAGAATACTAAGAAAAATAAGAAAAAATAAATTAAATTGTCTACAATTTCTAGATTAGGTGTACAAATAAAAGTATCATAATTAACAGATCATTTAGTTATTAATTCATGTTCAGTGCTGTTACGCTAAGGGTGTCCCGACTCCACACCCCCATCCCTCTCCCACTTATTAGGGGGCAACTAATATTTTGCTCTGAGATCAGAGCAGGCAGGATTTAGACAAGACAGTGTAAGAAAGTGTAGTTAGGAGTGACTAGGATCCGGATCAACAAAGCTAGGTTTGCATTCAACACCATGAGAACATCTGGAACTCCAAAGCCTTATCTCAGCATCTTTAACACCAACGTGAAAGCAGTTCTCCTGTATGGATCCGAGACGTGGCGGGTAACTAACACCATTACCAACAAGATACAGATTTTCATCAACAAGTGCTTGCGACACATCCTTAACATCAGATGGCCTAAGAAGATCGCGAACACAGACCTGTGGAAGAGAACCAGGCAGAACCCGGTCAGTCAAGACATCAAGAAGAGAAAATGGGGGTGGATAAAGCAAGTAAAAAGGAAAGTGGGGAGACCCGAACAGATGTGGAGAAGATCTGTCGAGAGCGAAGTGAAGGCCACCGGAAAACCGTGGACCCAGCTGAAGAGAACTCAGAACAGAGTCCGCTGGCATGGTGTTGTTGCAGCCCTATGCTCTGCCAGGAGTCTACAGGATTAAAGAACATTTGCTATTATTAGCATAATTTTAACCAAGTGTTTTTTTTGTCAATGTTTGAAATAAGTGTTAACTGTTATTCATTTCAGCCATTTTGCCATTAAATAGTATTATTGGGATTATACAATCTTTAATTCACTGGAGTTTACCTCTTGCTAACAGGCTCTCTCTCTCCTCAGCAATGTGGGGTCGTATCAGAGCACACAAAGAAGATGTGTACTCGGTAAGAATTCAGTCCATATTTGTGAACTAAGATGAAACCATAAAAATAAACTGTGATTTATTCTTACAAATCCACACTGTGCTGCACTCACTGACGTTTAGAGTTTATTTCCATTACCTTATTGACTGTGAAAGTCTTTCCTGCCAGCAAAGAGTAAGTATTTTTTCCACAGCAGGCGTATATTATGAGGAAGGCTGAAACATTTGTGAAACCAGTTAAGGGCTTTACACATTTTAAGCCTGGCCAAAACATTTTTTACTATATGTTAAAGCTATTTATAACCCTGCATTAAGGAACATTTACAGCTTTTGAACTGTTCAGCACTATTTGCATAACAAAAGAGAAGAGCATACTCTTGTAATTGGTTAAAAATCATTAATATATGACCGCATGAAGAATAAATGATTAAAATGCTAATTTTTGAATGAACTGTTGCTCTAATGAAGTCTGTTAAGTGATCAGAAGTATGATGAACTGGATGTAGTTTTTCACTGGTCCAAGTGTCGGGGATGTGTATGTATTAGTGTGTGTGCTGCTGCTTTAGAACCAGAGATTGATTGTGCATGTGATGTGCAATGCATGATCTTTTTCATTCATGTAAATGGAAATGATCATGTTATGTTGGGACTGATTTTACGGAACACAACTGGCAACTCCATTTAAACCCACATTTTTGATTGGTGTTCACTTTTCAGTTTTCTTTTGTTTCATTTAATTTGGCCTCACTTCTGTTTAATTGAATTATTCTGTCTCCATCCCAATTGGACACAAAAGTGCACCATCATTTCCCAATTGGACAGTCATAGGTTGTTTTAAAGCACTGCCTGTTTTACGCAGCAAGAGACTTCTTGAACATCAGCCAGCACTGAACCCCCCTTCCCTAAATGCTAATATCTAACCCTAGAGCATCTTTTCCAGTCCTGCTGGTAGTGTTCACCCGGTCTCTTGCCCGTCATTGTATCTGGTGCAGTGCGTAATGCCACGTTGTGTCCTGGCAGGTCCCAGCGGTGTCCCCAGCACACGGACGAACAGAGGAGGGCAGTCAGGGTCTTCCTCCTTGGGCCGTCCGCGTGAGTTTCACCCTTTCTCCCAACCCTGACGTCTCCCTGTCAGAAAACAATGTGTACCCACGCGCTTTCCTCTCCTTTCATCTCTCTCTGTCATAATGTACCTTTTTCATCAAGCTTGTGTTTATTTGTAGCATCTGCCTAATCATAAAGGTGAAAAACTAATAGGTCCTAGCATTGAGACTTGAGGCACACCATCTGGAGTTTGTGTACAGCTTAGTCCCCTGTGTTTATTTTTGTTTACAGTGAGGTTTTAATTGTTCACAAACTAGCAATGAACATTGCACGTATTTATTAACCTCAGTTGTTGTAGATTTCATCATTTAATAACACTCATTTGTCAAAATTTGCATCTTTTGTTAACATTAGTCAATGCATTTTGAACTAAAGGCTGGAATACACTACACAAAGTTTTTCCCAGATTTTTTCCCCAATTTGCTGTCTGGAACAGCCAACATTAGCTGAAGAAAGCCTCAGTCGGTCTGCAGATTTTGGGCAGTCAGAAGCTGGCAGATTTCACAGAAAATCATGTAGTGCATTATGTGTGCAGACTTAGCTCGGTGGATATCAAATATGTATGATATCTTGAGCCAATTTTTGAAAACACTTTTTCCATTTAAAGGTGTCTCCTAGCAACAAGACGGTTTCAGTGAGAGTTTGTGGTTGAAACGTTACCAGATTGAAGGGTTTGATGCACAGTTTTTCTACGTAGCCATTATAAACGTTGGCAAACATGTAGTGCTGTCAAATCTGTTTTAATATTAAAAGTCATAGTACAAACAGCCCTTAGATGAACAAACAATGAACAATTGTATTTTTATGAACTTGTATTAACAAAAGTTAATAAATGCTGTAAAAATATGTATTGTGCATTGTTAGTTCATGTTAGCTAATACATCAACTAATGTTAACAAACCTTATTTCATAGTGTTTCTAGTTTTGTACAGTTTAAATGATGACCTGCTCGTGATCTTTTTTACAAGCTTCTGTAGAGTCATTTACGTTAAGGCACATCTCAGATGCTGTTATCTTTATGCTTTATTCAGTGCTCCAAAAAAAACTGAACTAAAGAAACTATGGCAGCTCATCTGCAAATATCTCTTTGGCTTCAAATCTGTTGATTGTTTCTGTAAACCGAGGTTCTTGTTAATGTTTGCTTATTCAGCATGTGTCTCTGTGTAGTCATATCTTGCTTGCTGTTTAATAGGTCGACGCTACCTGACTCTGAAACAATGCTGGAAAATGACGGCTATGATGCTCCTGATGGCCAGCTGATCATGTCTCGCCTCCAGTGGGACGGCTCCTCTGATATCTCCCCTTCAGACTCGGCATCTTCAAAAGCCAGTGAGTTTTTAATGAACACTTAAAAAAAAAAAAAAAAAAAAACGACACTATCTGGTTTTTTGGGGGGTTTTTTCCTCACTTATCCCAACTCGTTTTCAGGCACCAATAACTCTGAATCTAAGAGACCTAAGAAAAAGAAAAAGCCCAGTACACTGACTCTAACTACCAGTGGAGGTGGAGGAGAACGGGACAAAGGGCAGGAACGAGAGAGAGGAGACCGAGAGAGAGTAGCAGGCGGTGGGAGCGGGAGTGGGAGCTCCCAGAATGCACTGGGCCTGTCCAGTCGGAAAAAGCGACCAAAACTACCCATTCCCCCAGTGAACTACGATAACCTGAACTGAGGAACGTGCAACACAATCACACAGAGTTTGTTCATGACTGAGAATACCTGGGGACCGTTTCAGACATTTGTATCCGCGGCACAAGAGAGTATATTTGTTACGGCACAGTAAAAAGTGAGTGTTTTTGTGATTAAAATGTGGTTTTTGTATGTGGACGTGAGCCGAAGCAAGCGTTTTATTTTACTATGCAGTTCACTGTCATAGTGTTGTTGCATACTCTTGTGTGTGTATACATGAGATTTGATTTACAGTGTCACATGAAAATATGACATGGTATGTATGCACGGTGAATGTTGGCCAGATTGTATGAATGTGAATGGGATGTTGCAAATACTTTGTTCCCTGGTGGCTCTTGTTACACTGTAGGTAAATCTGTGCAATGTCCTCTACTGGTTCTTTTCTTGATATAGTCTTGCTAATGTTACTGCATCCTGTCGATCTCTTCTCTGCTGCTTTCTGCAAGCGAAGCTACTACCAATACTCTTGTTAAATAATGGACTTGCATAGTATTACTGACCAGCTTTCTGCCAAATCTGTGAATACACAATCTTTTGCCTTTTTTTTGTCTCTTTTGAAGTTAGTATTCTTGTTTGTCGTCATGACATATATTTCTTGTCTGATACTCTATTTATTTAGTTTAGTGTCAATGTTTAATTTTTTTTGTAATCATGGCTTTTTGACTCTTTAATCGGTAACTTATGCATTTTCTCTGATTACAAAGTTTAATTGGCTGAAGAGTTCAGTGAGCCTTAGAGCACTTACTATGTTAGATGTCAGCTTGTTTTGTATGGTAAAAAAAAAATTCTGAAATGCAAATAGCAATTGAAGATGCACTTAAATGGATAAAATCCAGCCTGAGTAGGCGCCTTATTGTTTTTTTCAGTAAAATTGTATTTTTGGCATTGAGCTGTCGTTTGTGAATTATGTTGCTCGAAGTTTAAATGACCTGAGAGTCTCTCCGTGTGTGAATTGAAACGTCTGCATGATGGAGAAAAAAAACAAAAACATGGTACAGCTTAGGATATACTGTTGCTGTGGGTGTATGTTTCTTCTGTGATGCTCAGTTATTGCCCTGGCTCTCCATGAACTGTAATAGCTCTGTAATAGTCTAAATAAATTTTTCTCAGGATTTAATGATGTTCTCACACTCATTCTTGAACCACTCAAAATGTCCATATTTCTTCAACCTCATTCCAACTCCCAAGATGTACGACTTTCTTATATATACACAATAAACACAAATATAAATATATAGGTTTGTGGATGGATAAGAACAGAAAAAAATAATTTCAAAGATGAGCAATTTTATTTTGAATTACTGCATCAATGCAAAACCAAAACGAATTTTAATTAAAGAGATGCTAGTTGTCTGTTATAGCGAGAATGAGAAGGCATTCGGTTTTCCTCTAAAACATATGCAGATATTGCTGACAATACTGAGAAAAGTGACCCATTCATACAAGAACCACCAAACTTGTCAGAGAGCTTCAAGGTTCCCCTATGCCTCATTTGATTTATCTACAGTAAATACATTGCTTATATACAGATTTTACACAGGAGGAAAAAAATATTTGCTTTGTTATCGGCGTCACGTATGAAATGCCTATTAATGCAGTTTTCTACAGCCTCTTTTGAATACTCCAGTATGTTTGCATGTAAAATGTTCATCATGTATAAAACTCTTATGTCCTAAATAACTATGAGCTGTAACTAGCAGCAGACGTGCTAAACCATACTGTTATGTTGAAATAAATACAGATTTCAGTGACACTGGCAAAAGACAAATCCTTCAATCACAAACATAAAAAAAGCGAGTAAACTGATGTCTCAAAATATCTGCTAACTAGGACATCACATCTGTTATTTGTGTACTGAGATCTGAACATATAATGTTTTCTGCTGCTACAGAAGAAGGTGCTATTACAAGTGAAGATGAGACGCATAATTGATAAAAACCAATCAGTCCAGTCAGATAAGAGCTCCTGACTTCACTTTACACAGAGAAGCTACACTTTAGGCTGAGATTAAATAATTATAAAGCTGTTTTTTTATTTTCCAAGAAGCTAAATTATATAGCGGTGTTACTTTGTGCTGCTCACAAATGAAGCTGAAAGCACTAGCACACGTCTCACCACACGCATGACTTCAGTCGTCTAAATGGCACCAGAACCCTCGAGGGCTCCCTGAGAACTTTCTCGGCTACAGCTGATTGATTATTTTCACGTCCCTATCGTTTCGTTTTCCTTTTTCCCCAAAAAATTGGCATAATTCCTCTCTGCATTCGTCTTCTTATCGACTGTGCATGCCAAAGATGAGGAAGCTGAAGAAGACTGTGACCCCAACCAAAGAGATGGTGGCCGGGGCAGTGAAGAGCTGGCGGTAGTTGATTCGGAAGTACCAGACGACAGCGAGCAGCACCACGAAGACAGGGATGACCAGACTTCCAGTGCTGAGAGCCATACCTGCCGAGCGCAGCCCCCCACTGAGCATGGAGCCCCTCCCGGCTCGAGGACTGTCCTCTGCAGCCGCCTCACGCAGCGCCTGGGCTTGAGAGACGTGACAGTGGAGGACGCTGTTGTGGGTGATGTTGAGGGACAGGAGAGAGCGCTGAGGGTCCTGCAACAGCTGACCCTGGTAGATGAGCTTAATCTGATGTTCACGACCAGAGAAGTACTTACTGAAGGAGAGAGAGAGAAAACGTTAACAAACCATACTTGCTTGGTCACGTGGCAGGAAAAACATTGTGTGTGTGTGAAATATAATGCATAAATGTATAGAAAATTGTGAAAAATAAAATATAGTGTATCATTTTTTAAAATTAATATTTACACCACTGTCCAAAAGTTTGGGGCCAGTAAGATCATAAGTGAGAGTAAAGACATTTTCAATGTTTCAGAAAATACAAAAATATTAAGCAGCACAACTGTTTTAAACACTAATACTAGTATATGTTTATTGAGCATCAAAACGGCTTATTATAGAATGATTTCATTTCTGAAGGATCATGTGACACTGAAGACTGGATACATATGTATACATATGCATACAACATACATAATGGCTTCTAAAAATACTTTTACATGTACAAGGCAACAACAAGGCTAATAAAAGTGCTTTTAGTAATTAGATTTTTTTTTTCAGTCCTAGATCTGTGGTTGGCTGCATAAGTTGCTTATAGTTTCACTTAAAGGTCTAATTAGCGTTTAACATTTTGCCATAAGCAGCCAATATGTTAAAATTAGGCATCACAATAAGCAACTAGTCAACAGTGAGATTTAGTCCCTATATTAAAGTGTAAGTGTCTTAGAGGTCTCTTCAGAGGTTAAGAGACTTACATTTCAAATTAGCACGTAACATACATGTACATAGAAAACTGTATATTTTGTATATTATTACCTCTTATCATTCATATTATTGTATCACGTCACGGTCATTCTCTTGCACTGTTGAGCTTCTGACACTAAAACAAACTCCTCGTACACCTGGAAATAATTCTGATTCTGATGTAAGATTAATCATCTAATTTTGTTTTTAAGACTGATTTGAACTTTTTTCCAGTTACATAAAAATGAGGATTGGTCAAATCCCAGACATCAGACTAATTACAATGAGACACATTCTATATAATGTTATAATTTCACTATATCATATAATAATTCCCCTAGGTTTACAGTTTTAACATAAGCCTATGTTACAATCAGACTTTCAAGAAAGTATTTTTTCAGTTCTTCATTTAATAGCAAAGAACTACCATTATTTTTTCCACTGCCTCGTGTGTGTTTGTCTCACCTCTTCAGCAGTCCAACGGTGTCCTGTGGTCTGAGCACTGCCAGCTCCTCCGTGTCATTCAGGAACTTCAGTCTCACAGTGATATTGGCGGCCTCATCCTCTGCCTCCTCGTCGGTCCCTTCCTCCTTGCCCTCTTCCCTTTCATCACCCTGAACATAGCTTACTTTCTTTCTCCCACCCTGAATATCCAGCAGCTCCTCTCCAGCCACATCCTCTCCCCCATCCGGCCGGGCTTCTCCCTCTTCCTGCTTCTCCTCTTCCGCGGGCTCTTCATCCTGCTGCTCACTGGGCTCTGAGCTGGGCGGGGGGCTGGCGTAGCTGTCATGACCCCCAAGGCCGATGAGGGAGGCGTGGGCGCCCACGGTGAGAATGGTCCCCAGAATGTGATCTCCGCGGTCGGCCACATGAGTAGACAGCCAGGCAAGAACCACGGCCAGGAACAGAACAACCACGCCGCCCAAAGCCGTGGCCTCCTCACCGAGCCCGTCAAGCACAGTTAGAGCACACACCGCCATCCCAGCCCCTCTCGACCTGGGCAGACAAGAAAAAGATAGAGAAGGTCAACCATAAACATGTTCACAACCTTTTTACTATTTAATTTCACTTCAAGGCTTATCTTAGAATTTTCGTCTTGTTTCTAGTCAAAAAAGATCTTCAAATTCTTAAATTTAGATGCATTCACTAGATTAGCAAAATGACAGAAGATATTTAACCTAAATAGCAAAAAAAGTATTAAGCACATTTTGCTAGAAATGAGTACAATGATCTCCCAGCGAGACTAAAAGACTAAACTATAAAACAGACTAAATAAGATGTCATTTTATTTATCTAGTAAATGCATCTTTATTAGAGAATATTTAAATGAAATGAAATGTATTAAGTGATTAGACATAACAAAAACAACAACAGCACATAAGTACAAAATCTTTGACTGGAATTTAAAAAAGTTAAAACTCATTCAAAATATCAAAAACTATTCATAGACTTGAGTTAATGTTAGTAGATCTGCTGAGATACTATCTATCTACTAATAAGACCAGAAAAGTGCATTAAAAAAATTAAATCTGGCTCAGAAGTCACCTCAATCTGTGTGACCTGCTTGAATCTGGAATTTATAATAGGTAATTATTCTCATTGGTTGTTCCTGGACTTTAATTATGGCTTACACACTGTTTAGAAAGCATTAACTGTCTGGCTGGATCATCTAGCAGAGCATCAGTGTGTTATGTGGATCGTTAAGAGTGGAAAGACCCGCAACTCTGTTACCTAACAAAGTGACACACTTCTTAGTTGCATTAGGCAATAAGCCCGATGACATTAAGTAACCGAGTGAGATACACCGTTATTTCCTTAGAACTCTAACTCTCTAAAAATTAAGTTTTATATTAGTTTATTAATAATACACTATTACTAGACAGTTTGTAGATTTAGATGTTCGCTAGCGATTTCCGCTAAAGCTTTGAAATCTTGAACAAACCTTCATCGCTACACTTTTAATGTTGCCTATCGGGCCTAGAATGATCTACAGTCGATATTAAACACAAATGAGACGAAATACCAAACAGGACAAAAATGCATTTGATGAAAAAGTATCTGCTTTGTTTTTGTCTGTCCGCAAGGGAAGGCAGCTAATCATGTAACTTAGCGGCGATGCAGGACGACCTTGATACACAAGTTTTAACAGAACAAATGTCCTTTAAACAGATATTACAGCATCTTTACCTTCTCTTTCTTCAGATCATTCTGGATCGACGCTGTTTTAATCCCTACACCGGCTGAAAGACGAAGCGCTCGGCTCAGAAATAAATAAACACACGTACGACCTCCCGCGCACGCGCACGCATACAGCTGACGCTCCGTCAGAGTAGGAAAGGTCACGTGATTGGCAAAACAAACTCTGAATCGCTCACTTTCTCTCTTCGGTCTTAAATAAATAAATAATAAAACATTTAATGTACAAAATCTACATAGCTAAACATCAATTGAAATGATTTTTCTTTCTTTTGATTGTAGTTATATATAACTGGTACATTATATATAGAATAACAGAAATTTATTTATATAGGTAAAATTACACTCAAGGACAAAATTGGTTGTATGAGGCATTGTTTGATTGATTGACAAATGCAACTTCTATTTTACAAAATTATTTACAAAGATGTAGTTTTTAAAATTTAGGGAAAAAATAAGCAATTGTGATAAAAAAAAGAAAGAAATGGCACTGCAAAAGTGAAAATGTACTTTTGTATACAACATCAAAGTAATAAATATATATAAAACAAAAGTGCATTCAGTTAGTGGCAAGAGTGCATTTTCATTTCTTGTTTATTTCACATTGTGAGAATCGCCACCACTGGCACATACTACGCGCCTATCAGTACCAATATTACATTTGCAGTGCTTTATGTTTGGATGTTAAGCCATTGTGGTCATCTCAGTTCAAAGCCTCTGACAGTCCCAAGGGCACTGCCCCATTTGGCACGGGGCCATAATCCACATTACTAGTACTGGCATCCAGAGACCTCTGAAACCATCAGATATCAATTTATAACACCATACATTTATCACAGATGCTACATATTGTGAAAAATACTTTCACCCTATTGTTTCCAGTCACCTATGTTTGTTTGTTTGTCTAAAAATGCAGCTCAATGGAGCAGTCCGTCATTATGCAGCAGGAGATAATCTTTTAAAGTACTGGGAATGTTGAGCCGGTCTATTGAGAAGTGACACAGTGACCCAAGGTGGCTTCGGAGCACACAACGGCAGAGATGCTGAAGAGAGCGCAGCTGACCGCTCATCCGTCTGACCGCATCAAAGAAACACTGATGCTCCTGACAACACAAGTGTTTTTGATTAGGACAAGATATTAGCTTCTGAATAAAAGTCTGATATGTAAAAAAATGACATGTATATGAAACCTAACTGAGAACCAACTATACTGCTCAAAAAAATAAATGAATCACTTAAACAACACAATCTACCTCCAAGTCAATCACACTTCTGTGAAATCAAACTGCCCACTTAGGAAGCAACACTGACTGGAAATCAGTCTCACATGCTGTTGTGCAAACGTCCTATGCTTTCTGGCTGATGTTTTGGTCACTTTTGAATGTTGCCGGTGTTTTCACTCTGGTGGTAGCATGAGACGGAGTCTACAACCCAAACAGGTGGTCAGGTAGTGCAGCTCATCCAGGATAGCACATCAAAACGAACTGTGGCAAGAAGGTTTGCCGTGTCTGTCAGCATAGTGTTGGCAGATGCTTTAGTCCAGGTCTGGGAGGAGATCCCTCAGGAGACCATCCGCCGCCTCATCAGGAGCATGCTCAGGCGTTGTAGGGAGGTCATACAGACACATGGAGGCCACACACACTACTGAGCCTCATTTTGACTTGTTTTAAAGACATTACATCAAAGTCAGATCAGACTGTAGTGTGTTTTTCCCCTTCAGTTTTGAGTGTGACTCCAACATTTTGTTGTCAGCACATCCAACTATGTAAAGAATAAAATATTAAAAGTATTTAATAAGAATATTTCATTCATTCATTCAGATTTAGGATGTGTTATTTTAGCGTTGCCTTTATTTTTTTGAGCAGTATATTTTTCCTGAGCAACCTTTGAGCAACATTTTCGGTTGAAATGTGGTATATACACCTTCAGTAGTTCCTCTGGTGTGTCCTCTAACCACTCCTCACACGCTGGGACGACTGGATAGCAATTCAGCATTACTTCCAAAGTGGCAGGAGAGGGCAGGCAGAGTTTTAGCATCTAGGATAAACACAAACAGATATGAAAAATGATGATTCATACCAAAGTGTGAGTAAAGTAGGTAGGACTCATAACTGCACACTTACTCTAGGGGAGGGTGGCTGTGCTCCATAGTTAAGAAGAGACTGAGCCACAACCTCTGGCTGCTGGTCTGGGTAATCTTCTATTACCTGCCAAAATACAGAAAGAAGAATTACGCTTTTATGTTGCTTATGTTCACCAAGTCAGCATTTATTTGATCAAGTAGAAACAGTAGAAATATGATCAAATATAATTACAGTTTACAATAACTATTTCCTATTTGAGTATTTCTTTAACAGTATTAATCCTGTAATGCAATGCTGAATTTTCAGTAGCCATTACTCTAGTCTACAGTGTCACATGATCCTTCAGAAATCATTCAACAGAATTTTGGGGTGAGCTGTTAAATAAAAGGAGCTTTTCAAGTTTTATACAAATCAACATCTAAAAGTAAAAACAAGATCTTGCAATATAGTCTTAACCCTCATCATCATCAGCATCATCATTATCCCACCTGTAACAGGCAGTCCATTGGTGTGTATCCAGCACAGTTAGCTGCACCTGCATGAGCACCATGTTCCAGCAGCAGTTTAACTATGCGGGGGCAACAGTTCCCACAGGCGTTATGCAGGGCCGTGTGCTTCTTCCTCCCAGCGGTCTGTGCATCAGCCCCGGCCGCAAGCATCTTCTGGACAATACGCAGATACCGTCCTGCATCTGCAGGCCTCTCCGCCCCAGCGCAGGCTGCGTTCAGGGGTGTCTCGCCCTCTTGGCTTCGAGCTGTCACGTCCCCTCCATAGGAGAGGAAGAGTTCCACGTGGTCCTCCAGTCCTCTCCTGCAGGCCACGTGAAGTGGGGTGAGACCCGAGTCTTGCTGGGCCACATTCACCAGCGCACCACTGGTCACCAGGTGCTCAGCACACCTGCAGAACAGATCGTTTTTGTGTGTCATAAAAGAGAGAAATTGTGAATTTCTTTTAAACACTGTGTGACATGTAGTATGAATTAACTTGTGTTGTATGGGAAAAGCTCTGCACACACCTATTTTAATGTTTCTCATTTATCTTTACATAATTATCTTTATTATCTTCATTATCATAAATCATTATCTTATTAAAATAAATTATATTATCTTATAGCAAATATTATAACCCAAATATAAAGTGCATAGTGTTACAATAAATTCATAAGTTTTACAATGTATTAAATGTGGTTAACTCGTAAGATTGTACAAAACATTACAAGGCATAATTACATAAAGGCTTTAATTAAACATTTTCACATAGTTGCCAAGGCAACATTTAAGTTACATTTGCATGCATGCTGAACAGAGGTACTTATCTTAAAATAAATCTTACCCTAACCTACTTAAAAAGATTTAAAGATTTTGACTTTAGTTGTGAGACATTTGGACCATGTTCTTTAATTATTAATTTT
>JAUMHR010000045.1:14521794-14549870 GCA_032361145.1 Enteromius fasciolatus
TAACCTACTTAAAAAGATTTAAAGATTTTGACTTTAGTTGTGAGACATTTGGACCATGTTCTTTAATTATTAATTTTGTTTGTTTGTGTCTTTGTTATATTCTTTACATTTGATATTTTGTCCCCTCATGCTCCCTCTGACTGTGTGGAGGAAGGCCAACTCACTGATATGTTTCTGCTGCATTACAGAGGTGCAAGGGGGCATTGCCATCTACAGCCAGCAGGTCTGGATCAGCACCGTGGTCTAGGAGCAGGCGCACGCAGATGTGATGGCCCCCAGAGCATGCATCATGTAAAGCCGTACGGCCGCCTGGGTCTGCATCCACCTCTGCTCCCCTAAACAGCAGCTCCTCCACACAGCCGGAGTGCCCCCTGCTGGCAGCCAGACGCAGTGCAGACGTCTGCTTTACCTTTGAGGTAATAGTCCACATTCCTGCAAAAAAAAATGAGAGGAGAGAATTCACTTAAATACACCTAAACGCATATGTGTGTGTGTGTGTCATGGTCGTCTATAAGGATCCTACCCATTTCCGGGGCCCACACCATCTCCTCATGCACGGTCTCCATCAGTGCATTCACCATGCCTGGGTCTTTGAGGACAGCATACACTCTCTTCATATCCCCACACATAAAGATGTTATGGATGGCTGGGTCTCTGCACTGTATTTGGGGAGGTGGAGCACGTACGGTCTGGATCCTCTCGTTTCCATGTCTGAGTCTGGGGGCGGCAGGTAACGGACGTCTTGTCATAGACCTCCTGTGTGCTAGTGCCCGCCTGGCGTCCTCCCAGTCCTGTAGCTCCTGCTCCAGCCTTAAGGAGCGCAGCGAGGCAGAAGAGAAGGCAAAGGTGTCCCGGGACATCCCAACAAGAGCTTTTGAGTTTAGAAGTGTACTAAAGTTGTATGCCTAGAACAAAAGAAATTGTGGCCTAGCGCTGTACGAGTGTTAACAGGCAAAACCTTTACCAATCAGCAATAGGAACACAGTTGAGTGAGTGAAACTCCTGTATTTGGTACCCAGCAAATTTTCTTCTTGGGTTTAAGGTACAGACTAAAAAAACATTTATAACATAAATAGTATGCTCTAAAGATAAGATCTTCCTACCTTGAACACTCTTCAAATTTCTCCTGTCCAGGCTATACTTTAATAATCAAAGACTAACTTGATTAAAACATTCGTTTGGTATTTATAACAGGTAATGATCGAAACATTTGCTATTTCTGTTAAAAAAAAACAACCGCACGTCCTTTCGAGAACGAAGCTGCCTGTCACAAGATATTATTGACCTGACACATGGTGGAGCTCTGAGTATTAATAGACTAGAATGTGAGCAAATATGTTCCTGCACTAGCACGATAGCGCCTGTAGATGGCGCGTCAAATGATTGCTTTGCCACTCAGTATCACTTGTCCAAAAGTATGTGTAAAATTCAAAACAAAACATTATTTAGTGGGCAAGATAAATTTGGCGTGTCATGGTTCTTGAAAATTCATTACTCAGTCACTGCAAACTATTTTATTCATTCACCAGAATAATATTTATTATTAGAACTGTATTAAGTGTATTTTGCCTGTATAAAATTATTTGAGTTATGTTTTTGAGGGTTTTTTTGTTGGTTTTTTTTTTTTTACAAAGGCTATTAAAAAGTTAAGACTGGTGCCTTGATTAGCTAACTGTACCTTTTGTTTTGTAATGTCTATATATTCATAAGAAACTATTAAACTTCTAAAAGTAGTAACAGGAATAATATCATAAGATGCAAAAAACTATTTTTACTTTATTAGTTCATGCAAAAGACTTTGCGTGTTGCTGACCTATTTTCTTTTTTATCTATCCATAAACGCATTTTTAAATGGCAAAATTACATTGACAAATGACATTGGACATAAATAGTTTATCAAATTTGAATAGAAAATATCAAGGGGGGGGGGGGGTAATACAATAAATAATAAATAACGAATGCATTAGGTCCGCGACTTTTAGTCTTGATTTCAATGCATGCAGCTCAAGTCACAAAAACGTGGAAAAGGCGCAATTTCTCATCGTCTGCGTTCTTACTTTCACTTTTATTTCTCATGTAAACGACGCTAGTCACGAAATAGTTTTTTTAGGAAAACGGGAAATCCTCTATTTTAAAGTAGAACAGAGCGTTGATATCTAGACACGCAGGTGGAAAAAAATAAATTACATAATCATCTTAAAAACGACAGTGTTACGGCGTCTCTTCTCACGAGCTCTGTTGTTAGTTACACTTCCTGTGTGCTCGAGCTTCGCACACAAACGGTGGACAGGACAACGACTTTAACGTCCTTTTGGTTATTATAATGAGGAAGGTAGTAAGTGGCAAAGCTGGAAAAGATATTTCGACATTTATCTACTCAAATGGCTTGTTTGGTTTCACATTAATAATTATACCGCCCTTCTACACTTCTTTTTACTCAAAATCAGTGTTTATAGGTGGCAGCACCGATCAGGATGGCAGAAGAAGGCCGGACGGTGTGCGTTCACGGTTTGCCAACAGACGTGGATCACGAACGGCTCCGAGACAAACTACTGATTCACTTCCTTCGCCAGAGGAACGGAGGAGGAGAGGTCACGTCCGTCACTATCATCGCGCGGACACCTCCTCGTGCCCTCGTCACATTTGAAGAGAGCACAGGTGAGTATGCTTTCAGAGAGTAAATGCTTTCAATAGATGAATACATCGATTATGGAATATTGATTAGGCTAGAGGAAAGTGGGGTAAACTGTGCCACTTTACAACCTATGTTGTCCTGTGGGGGAAAAAACAAAACAAAAAAACAAAAACTCCAATATTTTCATATATTCAGTATTCAAATGCAATAAAACTGCTTTTTCTTCAAAAATACTAAAACCTTGTATTGTATCTGGCATACATTACCTTCGTTTAAATGCATAAATTAGTAATTCAAGGATATTCATAGGCAAAACAGTTCACATGTTTTTATACTCTGAAAATGTACAACATTGTATGATACTGTATTTTTTTTTAGTTCCTGGATGTCTTTGCATTGCCTTTTTAGCCTAATACTTTGACACATATTAGCCCACTTTTAATATTGCTGGTGCATACATTAAATTGCAGTGCATTCAAATGTCATCGCCAAAGTAGATGGTAGTTGGAAAAATTCCAAAATGCACTGATTGGCAGCCAGACGGCTTGCATATACCTAATGAAGTCTCTGGCTCTTGCTAGCCGATTAATCTGCCAAGGCAATATTTTAGTTGTGTAGTCAGTTTGCTGATAAAGTGTAGGGGGGGGGGGGGGGCAGCGTTGTGACAGGGAATTCTTTATGTTCTGTCAAGTAAGTGAGTTTCCACTATGCTTGTGTGTATCTTAAAGCAGAGTCCAATAACTGATAATCTCACCTTTGGTGAGACAGACAGAAACCGACAATTGATACTTTCATTTATCAGACGTTATGAAAAATTAACTTGAATAACTTGAATAAAAATCTTATTTTTTAGTGTGAAAACTGCTGAGCCAGTTTTTGACTCTCAAATAAGATTGATCCTCTTTTCTTTTTTTTATTTAGTGGTCCAGAGTGTACTTCGTCATCATCCACACATTTTACAGCTGAATGGCATGAAATATGAACTCTCCCTGAGTCTACCAAGACAAGAGTCCCAGAGTCTAAATAAGGTTTGTTGACCGTATAGCCTAAGTATTGCATTTAACAGCTTTTAAAAATATGAATTTCATTTCCCAGTAGTTTCTATCATTTAGTTTTGACACATTCATACAGCTGATGTTCTTGCACTCCTTAAAGGTGATCCTTGATATGACCGTGACTATAGATTGCAGTCAGCTTCCTTCTGGTGCAGAGGCTCTAAATGTACTGCGCAGTGAGTTTCCTGGACTACGCATGCAGCGTGGCTTATTACAGGACACATGCACCTTGCAAGGCAACTACTATGATTTTCAAGGGGCCTTTCCTTATATGCAGACATTATTTAATAATCACCTTTCAAAAGCTGAAAATCCCAATTTTAGTGGAGACAGAGGTCAAAGTCTTGAGAAGAGACTGGCAAGTGTTAAGAAGTGGACCAGCTTTGCATCCCAGTCCTCAGGAGATGTCAGCTCTATATCCATGGCAGGTTTAGGTCAAGTGCCTTACAGCCTTCAAAACAGCAATGAAGCCCCCACTGAACGCATTACTTGGACTAAGAAAAGTAAAACGGATGAGGAGGCAGAGTGCAGAATAGATGAAGCTAATTTAGAGGATCTTTCGATCATCATGGAAGCTGATGTGTTTGCATACCTGCAAAGCATTAAGGAGTTCAAGCAGATACTGCAACTTCATGAAGTGCAAGTGGTTCCTGTTACATCAGAGGGGGTCACCACCCTGTACCTACAGTCAGAGGTCCCAACCGGGTCAGAGGTTAAACAGAACATGTGTCAAGCCCATAAGGAGCTCGGGCAGCTTTATCAGCAACTAGAAGGTTGTCTGAGAAAAGACCAGATTAAAAAGAGTGCTCTTAACTTGTCAGGCGGACTGAATTCTGCATTAAAAAATGTGCAGTTAGTATTGCCTAATGTTCTGGTTAGCTATGACCAGGAGAACATTTGTATAATTGGAGAGAAAAGTGAGGTGTCCCAGGCCAAACAAATGCTACTGCTTGGAGTGGAGGAAAAATTGGTGCAAAACTTGACGGAAATGTCAGCATCCTCTTCCAGTTCTCCTTCAGCATCCTTTGAATCCTTAGAGAGAGTGCAACAGGTTAAGAGAAAAAGCACAGTGCACACTCCAGCACCCCCCAAACTGATCAGCTCTAGCACTGAACGAAAAGGGGAGGTTGGTAATACAAAAGAATACAAACTAGCGGCTCGGTTTAAGAGCTCTGTGCTAGGAGAGATGGGTGGAGACATAAAGACCCTCACTACTAAAATGGACATGCAACGGTTAGACCCAACACCACCCCTAAGGCTTGGCACTGCAGGCATGCTTAGTAATGAACTCACAGGGGAAAGAAATGAAACATTTAGGATGACAAGTCCAAGCTGTACAAGAGAGGATGTCCTGTTTAAAAACCAAGACCCACTACTTGTGAATGCATTTGGTGGAACCACCTTCAACACATCCAAGGCCAAATCGGCTACTGCCTGTGGACTCACTTCAACATTGAATACTGGAGTCAAAGTTTCAGCAAACACAAGTGTGAAAGCCCTATTAGCCAGTAATACTGAAGCAAAGGCAGCGGCTCCCTCCTCAACATCACTACCCACTTCCAAAACTACTCTAAGAAGAGCTAATAGTTTCTCAGGTCGGCCACACCAAAAGGATGAGGTGAAAAATAACCAGACTACAGTCAAGCCAATGATTAGCACACACACTTATCAAAGAGCAAGATCCAATAGCCTCAGTGTTGGAGAAACTAATGAAGATTGTCCGATTCCTACTGTGAAAGCACAACTTACTGTATCTGGTTTAATGTGGAGCTACATGAAGGAGACCTATGGCAACCAACTGGATGCCATACAATCTGGCTTAGAAATGACTGAGAAAGAAGCAGGCAAAAGTGAGATGAGCGTGACACTGAAGGGCACGGATTCGTCAAAAGTTGGAGAAAGTCATCGGCAGCTTCAGAATCTAGTGGCTATGGTAGCCAGCGACTTTTGCACTCAGCTGTTAACTTTGACAGAGCTTGGCGTAGTTGAAAAAGATAAACTCTTTGAAACCTGTTGCTTAAATGTTAAGTCACGTTTCCGCAAGGTCATCCTGCACACAGCGAGGAACAGCATTTACCTGCTTGGCCCAAAATTGCTCTGCGTTCAAGCCAGTGATGTATTTAAGGAAGTATATAGTGGGCTAAAGTCTCCTTCACAGATGAATAACTTGCAGGAGGGTGTAGATCAAGGAGCAGCCATGTCTCCTTTGAGCAAATGGTCAACAACAGCAGATTACTCTAATTCAGATCAAAGTCCGAGGGAGTTCTCTTTTCAGGGTACAAGTCAAGTGGTTAAGTCTAACAGCAGTCGCAAGAGTGAAGGACAGTCAACCAAACCCAAATCAGCTACACTGGAAAACCCTAGATCTACTAAAGATGAATTAAGCAAGACAAACTCAAAAAGCCAATTTTCTTATGCCAGAGAAGATGCAACAAGACAAAAGAATGATGGACCAACTTCTTTACCACTCGAAGCATTGAAAAAACAAGATACCTCAATGACTGTGAAGCAGACCAATGTGCCTTCATATTTGGTTTCGGAACAATGCGTGTGTGGAGCACGTAATGCAAATGTGAAACGGACCTCCTGTGGTGTCATCCTTTGCTCTGATTGTAGACAACCGCATAAATACTGCAGAGTGTGTGAAAAAGAAGAAATAAACTCTGAGAAGAAGGCTCTAGGGGATCCGGTTCAAAGCTGTAGCTCAAAAGATACACAACAGGAACATCAGACTCAAGAGCAGCATTCAGGACAAGAGGACAGCAAAGAACATAAGGGCATCCAAGGCACTATGACATGTGTGGAGATGACTTTAGGTCTTCCAGGCTATAACAAATACACAACAGCCAAGATCACATACTGCATACCTGATGGCATTCAAGGGGTATTAGCTTTGTTTATATTATTTGAATTTTTTAAAGCATTGTACACATATACTATATATTGTAATATTATTTATATAAAACAATATTATCTAATTTCTGTGCCTTACGAATCTCTTCTAGGATAAGGATCCCTGTCCTGGGTCACCATTCATGGGTGGTCAATTTGTGGCTTTTCTGCCACTCAACCCAAAGGGACGAAGTTTACTGCCTTGCCTGGAAAAGGCATTTAATCAAGGCCTAACATTTACTTTTAGCTCAAGCAAGAAGGCTGGTGGTGATGTAAAAGTAACCTGGGGCAGGATCCCCCACAAGACCAAGGTGGATGGAGGAAAGAGTGGGTGAGTCCAGATGCTAACCTGAGCAATTATACCATGTCTGTTGGCATATGTGATCGCTATGACTTTATTACTTATGTTTTCCAAATTAATAACATTTTAGCAATCATTTATTTTCTAGTAGAGAGAAGAAATTTGTATTATTAGGTAATAATCTGTTTCAACCCGAATTCCAGAAATGTTGGGACGTTTTTTAAATTAGAATAAAATGAAAACTAAAAGTCTTTCAGATCACACAAGCCAATATTTTATTAACAAGAGAACATAGAGAACATAACAAATGTTTTAAATGCAAAATTTGACACTTATCCACTAAATGAGCTTATTTTAAATTTGGTCTCAAAAGAAGTTGGCACAGGGCCAACAAATAAAAATAAACAAGAGATTTTTAAAAGATTTAGCTTGGAAAACATCTAGCAACTAAATAGTTTAACTGACATCTGGTCTGTAACATGATTGGCTATAAAAGCGATGTCTTAAGAGAAGCAGAATCCCTCAGAAGTAAAGATGGGCAGAGGCTCTCCAATCTGTGAAAGAGAGTATAAAAAGGTTGTGAAATACTTTAAAAACAACATTCTTCAACTTCAAATTGCACAGGCTTTACAAATCTCGTCATCTACAGTGTATAACATCATCAAAAGATTTAGAGAAACTGGAGAAGTCTGTGCATAAGGGACAAGGCTGAAGACCTTTTGGTCTTTGGGCCCTCAGACACTGTATCACTCATCGATGTAATTTTGTCATTGACATTACTAAATGGGCTCAGGAATACTTTCAGAAACCACTGTCAGTAAACACAATTCTCTGTGCAATCTGCAGATCCCAACTAAAGCTCTGTTGTGCAAAAAGGAAGCCACATGTGAACATGGTCCAGATTCACTATTGTGTCCTGTGATCCTCATTTGAAATGTTTTAAAGTGGAAAAGTGTTCTAGGGTCAGACGAGTCTAAATCTAATATTCTTGTTGGAAATCAAACATTTGGCGCATTATTTAAAGAAAAATATTACCTGTAGCAGGCATCAAATTTGAAATTAAATTTTTTGCATAAAATTGTACACTTTCTCAGTTTAAACATTTGTTATATAATCTATGTTCTATTGTGAATAAAATATTGGCTAATGCGATTTGAAATTCCTTTTTTGTTTTTTTATTATTTTATTAAAATAATAAAAAAAAAACGTCCCAACATTCAGGAATTCAGGCTATCCTGGGATAGGGATATCCATGGCATGGTTAATTCAAACATTTGCCGTCACTCAGACATTGCCAGTTGAGGTGTCATGCTTTGAATTCAATTTAAGTTTGCAGAAGGAAAACTGATCTGTAATTTGAGTTTGATAAGGAAGTTGAATTGAATTCAAATAGATTTATAGAAATTGACCTTTTACTGTATCTTGCAGTTGAGCTGTTATATACTAAGCTGTTATACTTGGTGTCCGCTAAATTGAAACAAATATTTTATGTATAATAAAATAAATTAAATTAAATTAAAATCAAATTTGATCAATAAAAATATACTATCCTTCAACTAAAATTAGTAAATTTGAAGTATCTAAATAGTGATATTAAAACACAGTTTAAGAAATATTTTAATGCATTTCAAATGTAAGACATTTCAGATATACAGTTCAACTTTTTGTATGAATGTGAAATATTTGTTTGTGTGCAACAGTGGATATCCAGACTCTGCGTACCTTACTCGCTTGTGTGAAGCACTGGTGGCTTATGGGATTGAAGGAGTACCTGCAATTAGTCAAGATCAAGCCAGATCCTGACCGTGAGAATGACACAAATCATAAAAACCACAAATAATCAGTGTGCATACTTCGTTTTTTATATTTCCTTCCTAGAAATGTAAATCAAGTTACAATCAGTGTAAATAATCTTAACATTTACTCATTGTAAAATACAAGTATTTCTGTTATTTGTTGTCATTTTTTGTACTTTTATACTGATTTTATAGTGGCATTTTTATTCTCTAGTGCATGTTTTTTCATCTGTATGGAAGTATAGCATCAGTAATGCTCAACATAATGCTCTGTATATTCTGAATCAGTTGAGTATGCTTTTAATTGAACCGTGATCTTGTTTTAGAGGTTGTGTTTGTCACTTTGTAATTAAATTCAACACTCCAGCAAATCTCTGATCTGTCAAACTACTCTTTCACTTTCATCTACTCAGGCTTTTGTAAGTGGTATAAACATTGAATCAAAGGTTTATTGAATAAACCTTTATTTTATTCAGTTTCAACTAACCCTCAAAGGTTAGCTACTCTGAACTGTTGTCTAATATTACCTTCTTCGTTTTTGAACAACCCTGCTTAATGATCTGCTCATGTCTGTAGACTGAATAAAATCCATTCCAGTAAAATGATTTTTTTGTGTGTGTGCAATTTACACTTATCAATATTTTCCTTGTTCCTTCTTTCCACTGTACAAAGGCAAGTACAGCAACATTCCTGTGCTTTTTTCTAATGTGTCAAAAGCAGTCTGAGCTACAGGGTCATATTGGGCTTTTCTGTGCCTTTCTTGAATCTGTCCTAATACAATAGAGACTGGAAATTGGCTCAGTCATTAGCAGCTCAGTGCTGCAGACTGTCTGGACCTTCTCCAGGATGAACACTACTGTACGACCTGCATCAGGCAGAACTAGTATCAACAAGAAACGATAGGCCACAGCTGACCTGAGAGAAGAAGACCTGCTCTCAACCAAAACACTGACCGCTACAGCCATCAGGAAATTTAAAGAGACGACAGCTTAAAAGTTCACCCTCAAACAAACCATTATGTGGACTGTAGCATCTGCAACAGTTTGGACAAAATCCAACTGGCCATTTGTATTCAGTGTTGAGCTCTCATCATGAGAGACTTATGGAAATATTTGCATGGATCAGCTTAAAACATTAATATTTGTGGACAAGCCAAAAGACAGACAGATAGATAGATCCTCTGCTCTGAGAGCAACTCAGCGGTCCTGCAACGATTCCCTGCGGAAAGAGTTTCTACATGGACTGCACCAGCAGCCGCTGGCTCTACAAAACAACAGCTTCTCCAAGCCCTGCAGTTGTGTGTGGTTAATATCATGGATAAAGTTGTTAATTTGTGACAATGCTGTTTGTTTTTTTTAAATCATTTAAAAAATATGGCTTGATTTCATGTAAATGTATTCTATGGACTGGGGTAGCTCTGTGTAATTTTACTTCTTGTACAATAGGGGGCCAGTTTTAGCAACCGGTAATTTCTAAATGATCTCATGAAGTGATCAAACCTCTGGATCGTCTCAGAATAAACACATTTCAAAAGTCTGAACAGCAATGCGATCAGCTCATTCTAGATCATTCTGAAGGCTCATGCTTAAAATGTTTGTAGGTTGTTTTTTTTTAAGAAATGTTTTAGAAAGAAACAAAAACATTGTTACAAAAGATTTTTCAAATAAATTCTGTTCTTTTGAACTTTCTATTAATCAATGAAACATAAAAAGGATCACTTTCAGTAAAAACAATAAATATAAAATAAGAAACATAACTTATGAACATTGGTAAGGATCATGTGGCAGACTGAAGTAATCATTCTGAAACAGTATCGCAGTAATTACATTTAAATGTATTCATTTTACAGTTTTAACTATTCTTAACCAAATAAATGCAGCTGTAGAGAGAATAAGAGATTTTATCAATCTGTCTGTCTATCAGAAGAAGCTTAGTTTAGATTTTTTCCCCAACCTTTTTTAAAGATAGAAAAACACTTTTTCAGTAGATTTAATGGTTTTTCTACTCTAAAATGTGGGTGGGGGAAAAATAATAGGCATGTCAAAGGTTTTGGCTGCTAGCACATTTTCTCAGGGAAAAGCAATGACAAAATAGTTTGTTGACATGGTTGAACCTGCCAAACAGGTTGCTGTACTCTAAACACATACCTGTTCCTTATTCTTTCTCTTGCTCGCTGTTGAAACTTTTAGCTTACAGTGTAGAGAGACATCACTGAATGTTTTACAGCTAATTAATAGTTTAGATAACTGTGAAATGGCAGAGTGTTTTGAAGACCTCGATCCGTTCAACTGTCCCATCTGTCTAGACGCACTCCAGGATCCAGTGACGATTCCCTGCGGACACAACTACTGCATGAGCTGTGTTAAAGACTACTGGGATGAAAATGGCACCAAAGGCATGGTTTACAGTTGCCCTCAGTGCAGGGAGACCTTCTCGCCTCGACCCGTCCTCAACAAAAACACCATGTTTGCAGAAGTGGTGGAGCGGTTTAAAAACACAGGTCTACAGGATCCTCCACCTACACGTTACAATGGACCCAAACACACAGAGAGAGAAATCTGCACTGCAAAAAACTCTCAAAACTTCAAGATGTGTCCAGAAAGTGAGGATTTGTGCTGCACGGCCCACCTGAGATATCGTAACAATGACTATCCCAGAGAAAAGCACACAGTTATTGTTGTGAGAGGGGAACCTAAAAGAGATATTTGTTCATGGCACAACAGGCTATTGGAGTTTTCTTGTCAGACAGACCAACGGTTCATCTGCCCACTGTGTCTTGATGAAGCCCACCAAGGACATGGAGGGTTTTCACGTGCACCTCTGAAGATGAAAACACTAGAGTGCAGTACGACTCAAGAGAGACGAGAGCACAGGGGTAAGGACAAAACAACTGAACAATGTAAAAGGGGAACTCATGGTTCTGGACATAGACATGGACACCGGAGCAGACAGCCCCGGGGCTCACATGCTAAAAGAGGGACTCGAACACACCAGCATAAAAGTAGTAAACACAGAGGTAATTCACATGGGCACAGTCATGGTGCTGGACACCGAAAGAGGCGACTGGGAATCATGGTCATGACAGGACCGGGCACTAGAAGAATAGATAACGTTAAAGTAGTTTGAACCTTGATTTTGAGCCACAATGTTTTCTAGAGGAATGTTGCTTTTGCTGGATTCAGGCATCGACTGAAAGCTCACGTCATTTCATTTGTGAGTCAGCAATCCATTTCTGGGTGCAATTTATGTTCATTTGATCATATTCCTGAATAGTATCAATTAACATAATTGTTATTTTGTTTGTCGTTCTCAACAGTTCAGTGTTGGATGTACAATTACGTTCAATAGCACAAAACACCTGACGAAAATAACATCTTATTCATGTGAAAAAAACAACCCATTTTTAAGAATTTTTAAGGATGTTTCTGGAATGGTGATTTGTTTTGAAAGATTTGATATATGTTTAAGGGTTCTTTTTTTTTGCAGCTGCATTTTCACTAAAATGAATTGATTTGTGACTAGATTAAATCAAATTTAATGACTTTGTGATTATTACTTAGGTTTATAAATTTGTGCTCACGACAAAAATCAGTGTCTTTCAGTGTGAGGGGAATAAAGACTTAAGTATGGAAATTTCCTTTACGAATTTTACTACTATTACTTTACCACTCTCTAAATAAATAAAATTGTGAATTAATATTTTTGTCTTGTTTCCAATAGAATCCTTAATGTCTTAAAATCCCTAAACACAAATATAAGAAGGAAAATAACATGATATATTAATTCTTGTTGTAATACAATTTACTTTAGTTTGTTTAAAACAAGTAAAACCACTTTCTTACCGCATGAGTAAACTTTTGGTTCAGCATGTACTTTAATTGTTAAGCATTTTTCAATATTTATAGTAAAAGTCTAGGCAAACATATTAAGTATGAAAAATAATTTGCGATGTATGACATCTTGTTCATTTTTACAATCAATGTAATATGGTCACACTTGAAAATATTAATCTAAATATTAAACTATCCAGTGAGAACGTGACGTGCTGTGAATGACAGAAAACATTTGGAAAGCAGATTAGATCTTATAATTTACACTCGTATTGAAATAAAATCCCCTTCGATATACCTAAATAATGTGGCATCTGTCTATAGGCATGAGTGGATGAAGGATGTTTAATAAAGACTCGGTAAACAGCTCTTTTAGTTATGCTCTTTAATTAGTCCTGGAAAACATGTAAGGCAAAATGGTCACATCACACACAGAAGCGTTATGAACTCTACGGTCCTCATGACCACACGCAGTCCAACCAACCCAGAGTCAAGCACAGAAACAGCAGCACTTCAGATTCTCAAAATTATATGAAGAAAGTTTTGATGGAGGGCTTCAAGAAACAAACAACGACACAAACAACCCGTGGTGCTTCTCTGACATGTGTGGAGGGGGAGGAGGATTAATGCTGACGAATAGGGGCGGGGTTTTAATTTGGAACCAATCAGTGAACAAGTAAGCTGGTGCCTCTGATTGGCTCTTCAGTCAAAAAGTCAAGCAGGAAAGTTGGAACTGTAATTCACAGAGCGCAAACAGAGCCTTTTGAGATTCAAGATATTCCGAAATATCTCCAAAGTCACTGTGCATCTTTATTAGCGCAAGTATGCATCCGAATGTACATAAAAAGTGCATTATTAAGACAGCGAGATGTGTGCAGTGTGCATTCTCAAGACAAAGATAGACCTGTTACGCCGAGCATGTGTGGGAAACGGTCCACAATGACTCACTGTTTCTCATATGTGCCAGACAAAGAGAAGGCAAATACATCTGCCGTATCAATTTAGAGCTAAAAAGCCTTCCGAAGCTTCATTTCATTAGTGGTTTGATTAACGCAGAAATTAATAAATACATTTCACTGTAGGCACACCAAACTGCACTACGTTTGCGTATCGAACATCGTAAATAACGTCTAGGCATGATGCGATTTAGCGCTGGTTAAGGCTGCATTTGCAGCAGGAGTTCTGCACTCTGCAAACCTGAGGGGCGTTTCCTGTTCTGGGAAAGCTATTGGATTGAGAGACTGAGGAAGGAAGCAGCTTGGCTCGATCCGAGCCTCTCTCTGGCTCCCAGTCGCACAATTCCATATCCACGAGACACTCGCACCTGCAGCTGAGCTCATTGTGGAGCCGTTGTGAGCTCCAAAAAAATGGAAGCGGAAGAAGACTCCAAACCATCACGCTATATTAATGTCTAAACCTTGAGAGATTTCAAGCGAGCATTCCCAGCCCAGATGTCATTGTTTTTGGGCGTGGGTGCTCCGAACGGTCTCTGAACGGACCCAACGGCACTTAACGCTAGCCAACGCAGACAGAGCTCGGGACAAAACCTAATCGACAGCCGCTCTGATGTCATAAGCAGCCGAGATGAGTTCCAGAACCGGAATGTTGCTGCTGGATCATCTGGAAATGAAAACACAGCAGGGTTTGCTTGCGAACGGGCCTCGAGACTGGATGTTAAAGGCATAGTTCACCTAAAAATGAAAACTGTATGATTATTGACTCACCTTCATGCCATTCCAAACATGCAGGACTTTTTCTTTCATAAACAAAAAAAGATATTTTGAAGAAGGTTGGGAACGAAAACCTTTCTTTTGGTCACCATTGACTTCCACTACATGGAAAAAAATACCTTCTATTATGCTTCACAAGTCTCAAAGGGTTGAAGTGACACGAGGGTGAGTCAATGACAATGTTCATTTTGGGAACTATCCTTTTGGAATTGCGACTAATTACTGTACATTCACTGAGAGACAAACAAAAAAACAAATGGCCAGCAAATCCAGAAAACTAGAGACATGAATCATTCGTTCGTTCTGACTGCTGCTGGATCTTTTTGTTGGGTTACCTCGGGTCATAGGTTAGAAAATACACCTAATTTCCTACGAACACCCACACGATACACAAAAGTGCATCCGTAAACAACAGTACACCTGATCTGGGGGGAGATTCCAGCCCTTCAGGACAGCAGAGCTGAGACGGCGTTAGGGACAAACTACTGTCTACGTGCGTGTATATGCATTCGCGTGTAAACATGCGTGGAGGCAATCTGGTGTTGGTCTACGACTGAGGCACAGTGAGAACGAGAGGTTTTGCATGGATTCGAACATTAGCGGAAAACAAAACTATTCGGAAATCAGTCAGCACCAATAATATTCAGGGCGTAGTCGACCACACACGACAGGAGCGAATCTCAAGATCTTTTACTGCAAGGTCATTTTGACAAAAACCACAGACTGTTAGGGTTTTTTTCCTTTATCTTTCATTCTTCATTTTTTTTCTTCATTACAGTAAGCACAGTTATAGCGAAGGTCATGCCATCACGAAAAAGTTTGGCACACTCGGTCATGACCAATGAAAATCACATGATTCATCACATTTTAGAGGAACTGCAGCAAAGCCTTTTGAACTCAAACTACTGAAATGCAGACCACAAAAACAAACAAACATACAAAAGAAAAAAAAACAACATAATACAAAGAGGACGGATATTTTTCACTGAAGTGTTAGTTAGGGTCACTTGGTGCTCTGAGTCACCATCCACAGGAACACAGGAAGAGAATCAGCGGAACACAACAAGAAACTGAAACTCAATCCCTCGGATCCAGAACTCAAAACCGGATCGGGATTCATTGAGTTGGAACACGGTGACTCTTCAGACTAGTATGGATGGCTCCACACCCACCCCAGTGCATTCTGGGCCTAACCGGTTATCTGCACTCGTAGCAATTATGTAAACACGAGCATGCGTCGAACAATGCGGCCTTCAGAGCATGTTCAAATGCTTGTTTCTCAGTTTTAGAGCGGCATACAGAGCGAGTGTGTTGGTGGGAGAACGAGAACGTGAAAACACGGATCGGGAACCAGAGATGCGGTGGATCGGGTGTGAAACCGCCATTCTCTATAAGTGCAAGCTGAGTGCAAACGATAGCAAACCAATGCAGGCCGTTCACGGGGGCCGGAATATTCAAGAGTGACGGTAAGAGTTAGAAACTGACGGAGGAGAAGAGAAAGAGACGGTTAAAATGCCAGACGGTAGCATAAGGTAGCATGAGGGAGGTAGAGAGACAGAAAGAAAGAACATTTGAATCTAAATCCGACAACAAACCTGAGGACAGACGGTCAAATACAGAAACGCACATACTTGCACACAACAAACGCACATATAAAAGAGGGGATCTGGTTTTGTTTCACATAATCACTCACTGAAACGAACCAGACTCACAGTGTGAAAAGAAAGAGAGCGGTCAGCAGGTGTCTCGATTACTTGAATGATAGCACTGCAATGCATATAAATCACCAGCGGAGGCAGTAGATTACAGCTCTCTGAGAAACAGGGGAGGGGGAGGGGCCAGAGGGTTTGATTGACATGTCTAAGAGAGGGTGTAGCCACATTCCTAAACGCACTCAAATAAAACCACCGAAGTTTATGGTATAAAATAAGCTGCGTGTGGTTGTATGTTTGCATCCGTCTGTGATGTGGGGGTGAGACCTTACTGTCATCCCTAACTAGCCTAACTGCTGTTGCTATGCCAACCACAATGACGAAATGGGTAGAGAGAGAGAGAGGAGTTAGAAAAGCCAGGCGGAGAGGAGATCATATATTTAAATGCGAGCCGCAGGTCAGCACGATCGTGTGGTAAGCAGTGACGGCAACGAGGGGCAGAAAGCGTCAGGATCCTGAGGAATCCTGGAGGAGGTTCTGGAATGAAAGGCCACTCCTGTCTTTATGAGTCCACGTCTGATACAAGCGAAGCGATGGGAAAAAAGGCTGGGAGAATGTTTTCTATAATTGGTCCTGCTTGCCAAGCTAGACTCATTAAAACCCTGGCGCTTGCCCCGTTTTAATGACATGGCGCATTGATCAGCTGAAGCCTAAATCACCCTTGTTAGTTTTTGGGGTAATGTCTGCGCCGTGCACATGTTTACACATAAAAGAAGCCTGTTGTCCCTCTCAGCCAATCAGAAACCCCCTGACTCCTCCAGGGGGGCGGGGCTTGAGTGCATGTCAGTGAGTCTGGCCCAATGAGAGGAAAACAACATAAACAATGGGAGTGTAGGTGGGTGCTCTTGTTTTTGCGAGCCAAGGTGGGCAGAAAAAAAAAAAAAAAAGCTCTTTCACTTTTGATGACGTATGGCGAATCAAACAAGTGCACCCACTTCAGAACAGAGACGGAAAGGGAACAGAAAAGCCAATCTCACGGTGGACACGCAAACACACGGAGGGGTGTAGATAGCGAATGAGGTGGTTTTTGGTTTGCGTCTACAAAGAATATTTCAGTGGTATACAATACTTTTATAGTGCATTAGTTTGGCAGGAATAAAGTTAAGAGGATATGGTAGTACGATTTTAAAGGGTGTAGAGTAAGGTTATTTTGTTATATAATTAAAGACGCTGATTGAGTAAACACTGCGGTGATAGTTACAAAAAGGATAATACTGCCCTAACACGCCTCGGTGGCATGCAGTCATACGAAATAGTTAGAAAGGACGCAGCAAAACCGGGAATAAATACTACCGGGTTACAACAGAACGATAAAGTGGTGTGTTCCCTTGGTGTATAAAGTGTGTGTGCGAGTGTGTGAACATAAGTGGTGTGTGAATTCTGTTGATTGAATGATTGCAGAAAAGCAGGTCTAATGTCAGGAATCAACTGGGGTTAAGCTAATTACACTATACACCCCTCCATACACGCACACAAACAGACACACACCCATACATATAACACACATACACTCCCAAACCGCTGACACAGACACAAAGCACATCCACAATGTTTCTCTCCAATCAGTTCTCCTCTTTCTTGGCTTCTTCCTTCTTTTCTTCTGCTTTCTTGTCATCCTTCTTGGCCTCTTCTTTCTTCTTCTCCTCCTTTTTCTCCTCCTTCTTAGTATCGTCCTTCTTCTTGTCTTCCTTCTTCTTGTCATCCTTTTTCTTGTCGTCTTTCTTCTTCTCCTCGTCTTTCTTGACCTCCTCCTTCTTCTCCTCTTCCTTCATGGGCTCGGTGGTGAGAATGATTTTACCAATGTTGTTCCTCTCTTGCATCCTACGCATGGCATCACCAACCTGAGCAGGAGAGAGAGAGAGAGAGAGAGACATTGGTGAGGGTGTGGATGAGAAACGGCAGAGAGAGCAGCTTGACTGGCCATCTGCTGTGGTAAGAATATCCAACAAGCTGTTGACAGTTGATCTAATACTGAACTTCACGCGCACACAAACACTCTCTATGAGATTCTTCGTGTCTCCAATTTACTCTTACTCCAGAGAGTAAGGTGGCAGATGACCTCTGGCTACAAGCCTTCGGATTTACTGCAGTAAGAACTATAAATTGATAGAGCAAATTTGGAAGTCTAGAGGGTCTTTAAAAAGGCAGGGTGGGTGATTTGGCTCAGAAACATTTTTTGTTATGCTGGCTGAAAGTCTCTCATCTGATAGCAAGTGCCTACACTAACTATAACTTAACACACAAAACTCCAATTTCATGGACCATATTTACTTCAATTCACAAAAAAAAAAAAAAAATTAATTAAAAACAGAAAAATTAATTTGAGTCCATCAGTTTATTTCAGAACCAATAATTGACTATTTTTTTTCTTTCGACCGGATAATCAGACACTTAGCAATAATCTCAGAATAACTGAATATCAGCAATTATTGTTCTATATATTGTTCCATCACTGTTCCTCAGCGGCCAGTACTCAAATCTGGAGTATATCTTGAATTTTTATATTTTTTTAAATAATAATAATAATAATAATAATAATAATAATATAAACAAAATGTACAAATACGATTTTTATATTTACTAAAAATGTATATACACATGGGTAATCACATATAAATGATCTATTTATGATGCTGTAATTGTAATTTAATATTATAACATTTATATTTTATATAACTTCTATTGTATTATCGATCTATCTATCTATCTATATGCAAACACAAAACACATTAAAAAAAAAGAAAAGAGATAAAAAAAAAAAAAATGGCTAGTACAACAAAACCATGTTAATGTTTAGTTACTTTAGTTCAACTATTATGATTTTTATTTGTACTAAACCCCAGTCTTAACAGTTTACGTGATCTGGCTCTTTATTTGTATTATTTTATTCTTTTATATATCAAAATATATTAAACGTTCAGATGGGATTAAAATCACAAAGTACGTCTGTGAAACAAAACATTGTCTAACGACCCTCTGTAAAACTAGTCCCGTTCCGAATAGAGCTTTACCTTTAGTCATTATTTAGGTAGCACACATATTCTGAATGGCTTAGGCAGAATTCAAATGATTTTTTTAAATCTAGATTAATCTAGATTAATTTCAAAATGAATCTATGCCCACCCCTTATATATATTTATATATATATATATATTTTTTTTTTATACATATACGCACATATACAGTGCCCTCCACTAATATTGGCACCCCTAAAATTTGCTTATGCGTAAAATAGCTCTTAAGTATATTCCCACTCATATTCACAGTTTTGAGCACTCCAGGGTGATTATGGACATGAAATTATCCAGCCCTGGCTTCCTGTTTCACAGAAATATATACAGGAGGGAAAACAAAGCGCAGACTCCGTTGAATATCAACACAATGAGAAAAAACTAATAATATATTTATGTTGTGCAGCAAAAAATAATTGAGCTTCACCAATTAGTGAAAAGCACTAAAGCAGTGAAACTTTCCAGTTCCACCATCAGGGAAATAATGAAGACTTTCCAATCAACATAAAATATTACGAAGCTGCCTAGAGAAGGCTGTGTGTCTATAACTTCCTAATACACGTTGTGGAGTAGAGTTTGAGTGGCTAAACACTCTCTATGGACCAAAGCTGGAGAATTGCAGAAAATAGTTGAGTCTCGGGGTCAGAAAACCTGATTCTGAATCAAGGAGTGGTCTCTTTTCTCTTATGAGGTGTTCTCCAAACACTTCAGGCACTATAGGAGAACACTCAGAGCTGTGATCTTGGGAAAAGGACATAGCAATAATTGGGTGTCAATAATTGGTTGCTAACATGTATTGGAGAGTTTTTCTCCCCATTTTTAGTTGTTTTACTTCAATGACGAATGAAAGATCAAAAGGATAAACAATGCAGATTTATTTTCACAAGGGTGCCAATATTAGTGGAGAGCACTGTATATACACACACAAATATATAAAAGGACAAGACTAGATAAAATAACAGTAATAATAACTGATTAACACATAATTACAGACAAATTAAAACTATTTGTTTAATTAACAACTGCAGTTTGATATCAATATATCCACCTGTCAATCATACAATGCTAAAATATAGATGTATATCAGCTAGTCTCTAGTCAATCTACCGGTCTCCCGCTCTGTCTCTTTACCACTCTACCTAACAACCAGCACCACGGCAACAGCGAGCCATCTCCTAGCAACGGGGAAAAGCAACCTGGCCCTGACGATTGACTTGTGGAAAGAGAGTGAGACAGGAAATGAGAGCGAAGGACAGGGAGCTCAACATGCACAGAGCGCTTTAAACCGCTCTTCTTCCCATCAGCTCAAGCCTTGTGAAATATTCGCTTCAGTTGAATGTAAAAGCACTTCACAATTCCTTTTGCGAATTTTCAATAACACCAAAGTCTGACGAGGCTGATAAAAGCCCGGCTCGTCATAAAAGCATCAGCTCATTTACTGTAAGCAGGAAGAGACGTCTCCATAGCAACAGGAGAGATAAGAAAGGAGAAGAAATAATAGGGAAAGATGGATAAAAGAACAAGTGAGGGATGAGGCAACAACGACTGATCAAAGGGTGGAGGGAGTACAAGGCATGAGTGGTGGTTGAGGTGACACCCTCAGATATATTTCATCTCAATGAATTTCAACTTCCTGGCATAAATACACTTCCAGATATAATTATACTCGTGTTCCCCCCCCCCCCCGCCACCCACACACACACACACACCAGCACTGACACACGTTCATTCACCTGTTCTAGGTGGTAGGTGGAGTCAATTCGGGGCTTGACCTTGCCCTGTCTGTACAGGTCCATAATGGCTGCCATGGCCTGAGCGATGAGCTCGGTCTCAGAGTCCAGGTAGCCCAGGTGAAATCCACACACCGAGCGGTTTCCCTGGATCAGGCTCAGGGTGTGTACAGAGAACTGCTGGTACCAGGTCTTAGCCACCGCAAACAGGTTCTTCTTCTGGCCCGCCAACATGTTAGCAGCGCCTGCAGGGTGCAAACACAAACATCATGGTTACTGAGAATGAATGAGAGAAAGTTACGAGAGATATCGCAGTATGATTGGAAATGACTGGTTATGTCTGGCTGTGATTGGTTCATAAAATAAATCCTGGCTCTTGTGTTAATGAGCGTTTGCGAATCAGTCTGAATTAACAATATAGATAAATGGATAATGGGAAGACTAATTAAAAAATAAATAAATAATAATTTTATTTAAATTTTATAATAATTAAAAATAAATAAATAAATAAAATTATTTTTTTAAATAAAAATACAAATTTTTATTATTTTTTTAATTATTATAAAATTTAAATAAAATTATAATATATATATATATATATATATATATAAAATTTACTAATAACTACATTATTAACGTTTATCAATATTAAATGTAAAAATGTTTATTCAAACAAGAAAATGTGATGTGACATGAATTTACAATATGTATAATTTAAAATGTATTTATTTATTTCTTTACTTTATTACTGTCACTTTTGATCAATTCTTCCTTAATAATATAATTGTAAAAAAGACATGTAAATTAAGCACCGGATCACGTGATTATGCTGTTAAAATCTTTTAAATTGTAAACTGTATTAATATATTTCACAATATTGTCATTTTACTGTATTTTTGATTAAATGTCTTTGTGATTATAAAGAGACTTATTTCAAGAATATTAAACAAAATAAATGGGAGTGGTTTTACATTTTAGATATCCACTTGTCAACGCCTGTTTCAGATAAATCAGTGAATTAAATAGTAAGACGTTTCGAATTCAGAACTTGGAGAACATTATTTATAACAAAAGAATAATATGTTTCTTAATAAGCATAACACAAGCTTCTCAAGCTTTGTTTACTAGCCTCACTAGTTAATGCCAAACGGTTTAGCACTAATTAGAAGTTCGTCCTTGTGCACATCCTACTCCTATGTGTCTTTACTGCCGCAAATATAAGGCAGAATAAACGGTTTCAGAAAATCTCTGGAGACGCATTTCTACCATCATACCACCCATTCCTACGTCCTATAGCATGTAAAAATGTCTTTGTTAGCGTGTGTGCGAGGCGTTTGAACTGTGAGCATGTTCCTCGAGCATGAATAGGTATTTGTGCGAGTTTTCTGCATGTAAAATGTGTGTGCGGTTGACCGACGGCTGAATTACTGCTTAATGGCTCCCACAGTGAGCGTTCTTCATTTACAGAGAAATGACATGCCTCTCTGGCCCTCCTTCTCACTCGCTTTCTCCCTTTTCTAACACTGCACTCTTTGACCCGTCTTCACTCGCTCACTGTCCACACATCCTCTCGCGTCGCTTCCCATGTCTGTCACTCCCTCGCTTGTTTGCTCCCTCTCGTTTTAGTGTCTTTCCATGCGATTATCCCATTCATTTTGCACATCTTCTCTTTCACATCCTCACGGTGTACCCATCATTCTCTCTGTTCACTTCAAAGGTGGCTTATTAGCATGAAATGAGATCAAAACGCCACATATTGGGACGACAAAGGATATTAGAGTAAATTACACTCTGTCGTACCATTAGCGAGGGGGAAATGTACACATAAAGCAATGACAACCCTCTCTGTCTCTCTCTGCTTCTCTTTCTCACACAAAGCGAGCTCTGAGTTGGCCTGTGATTTGGACCTGACCCAGTCTGCTACATTCGGACACATTCTGGGTTCTGTGTCAGATAGAGGAGCCATTGTTCTGATAAAGCAGGATAGAGGAAGAGAGTGAGCGAGAGAAAGAGACGGGGGGGACAAAGACAGTTGGGTGGTTCGTCAGGACGCCATGTTGTTTAAGTAGTCTTGTTCCGGGTATTGTGTTTCTGAAGTTGATTTACTGTAATATGTCACTGTCAGGCTACTCAGACTTGCCTGCTGGGATTGATACGATTTAACCAACAGATTTAACCTCAGCCCTACAGATTGAAACTGTAGCATTTGGTTGAGGTGACATGAAAAAGCAGAGCGAATGGAGTGTCTGTCAAGGCTCACCGTAGCTGATGAGCTTCCCCATTGGTTTCAGTAGGTTGTAGCCCTTATGGGTGTCAGAGCCTCCCAAAGGATCAAGAACAATATCCAAGCCTAAAACACACAGGAAGAAAAACACAGATGCTGAATGATCAAATTGCGTACAGCCAATACATTCTGTACAGCATACTAGAATGATTTCTGAAAGATCATGTGACATTGACGTCTGGAAGAAATTTAATTTTAATACAGTTGCTTTAAATTGTAATTGTATTTGATTATATTACAGTTTTTTTTTGTTTGGTTTTTTTTTTTTTTAAATCAAATAAATACAGCGAGAGACTTTTCATTTTTCCCCCCAACCCTAATATATTTGTATGTTTTTCTATATTTTATTTTATTAGAACGTTTATTTTATTATTTATGTTTTCAGCGACGCATGTTGATTATGAGGTTAGATAGTTTGCACTGTATAATAAAAGTTCTTCTTTTTAAAGCTCCACTACAGCAGCAAGTTTAGCCCATCGATGCATTGCTGAAGTTCCTTATTCAGCAGTTGTGTATGGGTTAACGCTGCTCTCGTGTCGACCGGAGTGGAATGTCATTGATCTGATACTGTGTTTCTACATTTCGAAGACGGTTATGGTCAGAGGAGTACATCAAACAAAATGTTCGGGCATGGAAAAGAGCTAAACAAAAAAGGAGGAATTCATTTTGTACATTTTTGTGATAAGAGTAAACAAAGTTTTATCGGACCGCGTGTTTAGAGTTACAGCTGACACACACGCAAATACAACAAAACCTCAATAGACGTTAGATATTCAACCAAACACACAAATGAGAAAGGCAGAGTGGACAGATGGACTTCAAGGTTTAATATACACAAACGGTCTGCTAACAGAAAAGCCCTATTACTAGGACTGTCAGGATAACAAATTTTGCTGGACGATAAATTGTCCAAGAAATTATCACGATAAACGATAATCTTGTCGATCGGAGACCATTTTCATCTAGAATAATGATAATGACCTAATAATGCACATACGCCTTTCAAAATTCAAAAACGTTTATTTTTAGACTACACCATTTTGCACTGTCCTGTTTGTACTTTGTTTGTCGACTAAATGCCCCAGTTATGGTGCACTGTCGGGAAGACAAAGTCCATGTGACTGACAAGCGCCGCCTCCCCACACAAAAGACAATGCAACTGATAAGAGGGTTCGTTTCTCCTACGCTAAGGAAACGAGAGTTGTCATTCAGTCGCGGATAACAAGTAATTATTCGAGAAAATTATCGAGGTAATTTTTTTTATCGTGCGATTAATCGATTTATCGACTATCGCAACAGGCCTACCTATTACAGACTTCTTAGGTTAGATTTCCATTCGGTCTTCATATGGCACTATATTTACAGGGCTATTTGTGCACATGGCACCCAAAGCAAAAACAACAAACTAAAACAATCTGCGTACATTTATTTTGTGATTAGTCAGCGAGGAAAGTTGTTGCATTTCAAATTATGTTTAATTATTAACAGGTGGTCTGAAAACAAGTTTATTATCCACAATTACACTGCTGTTCAAATGTTTGGGGTAGGTAAGATTTTTTTAAATGTTAATGAAAGAAGTCTTTTATGCTCAATTTATTTGATCAGAAATGCAGAACGAAATGCTGTAATATTGTGAAATGTTACTACAATTTAAATATCGGGTTTTAATTTCAGCATATTTTAAAAATAATTATTATTCCTGTGATGCAAAGCTGAATTTCCAGCATCATTACTTCAGTCTTTAGCGTCAGAAATCCTTGTGATATGCGGATTTACTGCCCAAGTAACATTTATTATTATTATTATCATCATCAATGCTGAAAACAACTCAAATAAATTGCATAAACTCAATTTAATTGAGGACAGGATTTTCATCCAATAAGTGTAGCCCCAACTCAACAAGTGAATGCAATGAAATTTAATTGAGTTGGGTCAACTGCATTTGATCAAATATAGTTTTTAATGAAATTGATATATTTTTTGCTTGTTGAACTCAAACTAAAACATTTAATGGAAAATAAATTAATAGGAAGAAAAAATATAAAGAAAAATTATAGGTATTATTTACATGGCATTAGGCAGTAGCCAACTTGTTATGCATAACATGGTTTTGATTCTTCCATGGCATGTCCAGTGTATTTTTATTATTATTATTAAAATAGCTTTGATTCACGTTAGCAGGTCCCCAAGCATGATGGGAAGGGGAAACAAAACAGAACCAAGTCGGTTTAACACAACGCAGTTGATTAAACAGGGAACCAAACATAATGGTTTTCAATGAAAATGATTTTTTTAATAAACTGAACAGAAAAAAAAAAAAAAAAAACTAGACCCCAAACTTCTTAATGGTGGGTTTTGTTTGTAAAGCTGGTGTACTGTGAAAGTGCTCACCTTTGGGGCTGATTTTACGGACCTCCTCCACATAATCACGTGTCCGGTAGTCAATGGGGTGCGTGACTCCGCCCTGGCTGATGACCTCGTGCTTGCTGGCCGAGGCGGTGCCAAACACTGTGACATCATTTACCGTTTTACACAACTGAGTGGCAGCGATGCCCACCCCACCTACAGAGGAAACAAAACCAATTATGAAACGAGAAGAGCCCTGAACACAACTTATTTTCAGCATTTTCCATCTCAAAACAAGAACAGAACCATGCAAGCAAAGGCTACAGCAGGACAAAACTCAGTGCAGCCATATGACCTTAAAGACAAGCACCCACCCACACATGTACAAACATTAGGACCATTGTAGCAATGCCATTATCCTTGTTTAACTTGCAAGTGCCTTTAAAAGGCAAGCAATTTATTAATGGATTTATTTATCTAATGTTTTTCTATTCTCACGCAAAATAATCAGAAAGAAACTCAGACTCATGAACATAAAAGCTTAACATTTAAATCTGGTGGTTTATGGTGAAAGTTTTAGGAGAAGCGTTTACGGTCTACACAGTCAGCTACCGCTACTACTGAAAAACTGCAACAGCTAATATCTTTAATTCATTTCGAAGCATAGTTTTTTTAGTGAGAAGCTTTAACCTCAAGACTGAAAGAGCCTCCAGGACAGCAGGTCACCAATCATAAGCTTTATCTGGGGTCTAATGTCTTAAAGATGCCATTTACATCAGACATAGATTGTGAGCAGATCCATTTAATCTCAGTTTTTACTGCGTGTCTTATGTGTGTGTGTGTGTGTGTGTGTGTGTGTGTTTCAAAGGGAGAGGCAGAGCTGGGTCTTGAAAGGTCACTAGTGCATGAACCTATAAAGGGTAAAGCTTATCTAATGGCAAAATTAATAGAGCACACATACAGTACGTACAGTGATATTTATGAAATGTGATCATCAAGTGCTCTAGGCTTTGTATTGTGAGAAATAGTGCTTTCAAACACAAAAATAAAAATCTATAAACATTAATCTAAAAAATAATAATAATAATAATCATCTGTGCATGAGATACAAAATAAAGCCTGACACTCTTAATAATCTTAATAAAAAAAAAAAATTAAAAAAAAAAGTAAAATAATAAAATAAAAGAACAAAAGATAAAATAGAATAAACCCAATGGGTAACACCATGCAAATATTACCTAGATGAGACCAAATAAAAAAATTAAATAATTAAAAAGCAGTAACTGGCATGAAAAACTTGCCTAAAATAATACATAAAAATCCCTAAATCAGTACCGACTAGCTAGTTTGTAAAAAAATTCAAAATAAAAAAAATAAATAATAATAATAATAATAACAAAATCATGATTTATAGTATTTCATAAATGTACATAATAACATAATAGCTAAGGTTGATTTAGTAAAATGTTATAATTTGTGTACAAGTTAAGAATGTTTCAAATGACGTATAGCTAAATACCATGTATACATACATACTGCAAGTTAATTAGCTTTTACTCTGCCAGAGTGAATCAGATGTAATTTTCTATAGCGCTCATTTACAGTATCTTCTTCAATTCCATCACTTCATTGAACTGGCCTTCTCTTCCTCTCCCTCATTCACTCGCTAGTGAATGAAGTTTGTGTTGCTATGGCGACTCAGGAAGAGTTAGTTTCTCTGAAAGCAGCGGGGCCGCCATTTTCTCTGTCAGAGAGCTCACAAAGCATGAGAACACATCATGCTTTTAACCTGCTGTCTCTCCCGTCTTGTCTCCTGGACCTCGTGTGGGGGGTGCGGTGCCAGGCTGCCCCATGACCACTGAGCTCCGATCACAAGACCCGTGCTAGAGCTGCCAAGAGATCCCCTGAACCTCACACACACTAAATGAACCTCTTTCATGTGTGCTCATATCTGCTAATCTCCAAAAATATGTGCACTTTACACTCCCTCACTCGGTCTTTTGTGTGAATTTTACTATTTCTGCAAAGGTAGTAAAGCCCCAAAGGCTTCAGCCATGGGAAAATACGCTGGATTGGACCCAAGGTGTATAACAGTAACTGTAGTTCTAATGTGTACGGTGTATATTTATTATGCATGTATTAATACACACACGCATGTATATACTTAAGAAAAATTGTAACAGTTGTAACAGAAACATGTTTTTTCATTGTGAACAATTAATCTCCATACATAACATATGTGCAAGGCTTTATTAAATGTGTTATTTTCAATATTTGTATTAATTAAATGTAAACATACATATATGCACATATATATATACACACACATACATACATACATATATATACACACTCACCTAAAGGATTATTAGGAACACCTGTGCAATTTCTCATTACTGCAATTATCTAATCAACCAATCACATGACAGTTGCTTCAATGCATTTAGGGGTGTGGTCCTGGCCAAGACAATCTCCTGAACTCCAAACTGAATGTCAGAATGGGAAAGAAAGGTGATTTAAGCAATTTTGAGAGTGGCATGGTTGTTGGTGCCAGACGGGCCAGTCTGAGTATTTCACAGTATGCTCAGTTACTGGGATTTTCACGCACAAGCATTTCTAGAGTTTACAAAGAATGGTGTGAAAAGGGAAAAACATCCAGTATGCAGCAGTCCTGTGAGCGAAAATGCCTTGTTGATGCTAGAGGTCAGAGGAGAATGGGCCGACTGATTCAAGCTGATAGAAGAGCAACTTTAA
>JAUMHR010000045.1:14573526-14588646 GCA_032361145.1 Enteromius fasciolatus
GTGTTGTAGGGAGGTCATACAGACACGTGGAGGCCACACACACTACTGAGCTTCATTTTGACTTGTTTTAAGGACATAACATCAAAGTCAGATCAGACTGTAGTCCACTTCAGTTTTGAGTGTGACTCCAAATCCAGATCTTTATGGGTTAATAAATTTGATTTCCATTAATAATTTTTGTGTGATTTTTGTTGTCAGCACATTCAGCTATGTAAAAAACAAGTATTTAATAAGAATATTTCATTCATTCAGATCTAAGATGTGTTATTTTAGTCCCCCCTTTACTTTTTTTGAGCAGTGTATTTATTTCAAATAGTAAATGCTTGTAAAACACTTTCTCTTTCTGTCTCACACACACACTTGAGTTGGTTGACTTGAGCTAACATTGTTATGTCAAGCCTATTTGGCACCACTAATGCTGCAGAATTGTCATGTTAACTGCACAAAAATAATGTTAAACAACAAAAATAGTGAACAACAGTTATATTAGACCAGTTTGTTGAGAGAAAGAGACAAGAGCTGATCAAGCGCCCTCTCTCTCTATCCCTCTCAACACAAGTCTCTATTTACACTCATAACCTCTCAGCTGGGCTGTTGTTCGCCACTTCACTTGATGAATTCTATTCACTTCTGTTCAACAGTTCTCTCTCCTCGTCCTCTCTCTCCCCCTCCCGTTCACCATTCATTGTCCAGGTCTCTGTGGATGTGTGTTGGTGCATATGTATGTAATCATATCTATATAGCCTGCTAATGAGCTTATTGGAGCACAGACAACACACAGCGTACCCTGGCACACACACGCCTCAGGGGCCGCCACAGGGAAGGGTGAAATTAACATAATCTATCCTATTCACGCTCACATTCTCCTCTTTGTTTGCAGTAAATGAACTCTAACCCTTGACACCACGACTGTAAAACACCCACATACACACAGCCCTGCTTCTCAAACAATAATCAGGCATGAAACTTTCATTAGACTGACAGAACAGAAGCAATTAAATTTGATAGCTGGGACAGACTATAAATATTTGGCTAATTTGAACGCATTAGTCAAAATTAAAATCTGGTCAAGGTTTAGCTGGTTAGCATAGCTCTTGCTGCTAGATGCCATATAGGCTAATTGCTAAACATTTTGGCAGCTATTTTAAAGGTACAGCTTTAGAAATGACCCATAAAGCGAGAGCCCTTTTTCTGCCGGCAGGACGGTGACCTTGAGCAAAGCCACAGTGATATTATCACTGCACTCTGGGTATTGTATAATTCTCGAGATGAAAAACATCTGCCAAATGAAAGAGAATAAAGGAAGCTCAGCACTTTTTCTAGGAAGCTACACATTGCTCAAACAGGCACTTGTGTTTGATTGGTTTTGAGATTTGGGAATATAGCACAGACACACAGAGAAAAAGAGGGGGAGACAAATCTGAAATTAAGTGTCACTCAGGCGAGATGATGCGTCTCACTGTCACACATGAAATCATGTTTACTCAGGCATCTAAATGAGTCATTGCTATAAACTATTCAAAATTGTAAAATAATTGTCTTAGAAGGAGAACTAAAAGAACTAACTATACTAAAACCTTTTAGTAAAATAAAACTTTTTAGAATATTAAATACATATTATATGCCTACAGTTCAATTATTACTATAATAATATAAATATATAATATTACCATTTTAATGTATAATTAAATGTAATTTATTCATGTGATGACAAAGTTTGAATTACTCCAGTCTCCAGATTCTTGATCCTCAGGAAAACATGTATTATTATTATTATTATCCGTGTGAAGCACAGTTGTACTCCCTCCCTCCGAGATTCCTTGCTGAATTTAAAGTTAAAAAAATCGTTAGTCAGATGTCTTTACTATCAGTTTTCAATAATTGAATACGTCCTTCCTAAACAAAAGTATTCATTTCTTCTCAATAAATCTTGTATACAAACGTTTGAACGGTAGTGTGTGTATATATACACACATTTTCTTTTAATCCTTCTTTAATAATAATCGTCAACCCTGACGAAAACGCATTTTCATCCCGTCCTTCATTATTGATGAGAATGAAGCACGCTCTGCACCCTAGCGACACAAAGGTCTACTGTTTAATGCCATTGTTCAAACGGACTCCACCGTCCACAGACATTCATGTCAAGTTTGAAAAGATCATTTTAAGGTTGTTCAGAATCACTGATGCATCGCTCGATACTTGTTCTAGCAGTCACATAGCAAACATATTCTTTATTATTTTTTAAAGCAATTTCATTAAACAAAATATTCAAAACAAACATAAAAATGAACATTTGTCATATGTCTTCACAGGGACTGAAGATGATTTTCTTTCTCTCTTTTTTAATCATTCAGTCATAAAAGTGTTTCCCATTCTGTTTGTTGAGGGATAATTCAATCTGAACCTCTCATACAAACTGTTTCACAAATCTTAAAAATTATTATTGCAGGATCGCATGACCATTTGAAATGTCCTAATGGCCGTGTGTGATGTCATAGGCTATTTATGTAGTGAAATCACATAATGAGATGCTCTATGTAATCTAAGAAGGACAAACATTTTATTTCAGACCATCTGATGTTGTACTGCATGTTGCTCTTTACCTCTGTTCAGATTCACGTCACGCCATTCCTTAAAACGATATTAAAGGCCATTTCATACAAATCTATTGCCATAGATATAATTGAAATGCTAAGAAAAAAAGATGTTTTAACAGTGAGCAAGAAAGTTTAAAGTGAAGAATAGTCTATAAGTGCTGAACTGGCGCCACCTACTGTAGCTCTCTAAAAACAAAGGCTTGCGAGTAAAGTTAGTATGGATATATGGAAGCACTGCTTATGGATTATTAGTGGTGTTTGCTAAAACAAGAATTACTAATAGTATTCCTCATACTTGATCAGGGATCTGAACAAACTCATAAGCCTAGATACTACACTTAAAACTATTAGACTATCATATGAACTTGGAGTTGAGCTCTTTTCAGAAAGCAGATGCATAGAAATTTAGAAAAAAACTAACTTAGCAACGCTGTCATCACTGTGATGAGTTCTGCACTGGCAAGCACTACTTACTTTTCACCCAAAAATTTAAAATTGCTGAAGATCTGCTCACCCTCAGGCCATTAAAGATGTAGATGAGTTTATCTTTTAACTGAGCAATTTAGCTCAACGAGGATGCAGTGAATCGGTGCCATCAGAATGAGAGTCCAAGCTGATGAAAACATCATAATAATTCACTAGTAACCCACATGACTCTAGCCCATCTCTCGTGGAGTGAAAAAGAAACAAATACATGATTAAGATGATTTAAATCTTCAAATATTGCTTACGACTTAAATGTAAGTATAGACTACTCTATTCATAATATTGCGTTAAAAATGCCTTTCTTCTTACAAATATGCAGCTTTTTCGGTTCACATGATGGACAGGAGTCTTGAGGATTATTGTGATGTTAAAATCAGCTGTATGGGCTGTTTTTTCATCTTTAATGACCTGAGCATGAGATTAAATAAAAAAGTACCCCTATCATGGTTTATGAAAGGTTCATATTTTGTGTACAGCGTTACCAAGGAACCTGCTACCAGCCCAAAAGCCGCATATAGTGGCAAAGAATGAATTAGCATTTTCATTCAGACCAACAAGTGGGCGGTCAATATGCTTATCTTTCACGTTGACATCAGCATAAACGTTTGGGATTCATTTTAAAATGAACTCATTTCATTAAATCAGAGTCGACTGTTTCTTTTAAGAGACAATAACTCGATTTAACACTTTGCAGGATGTTTTCTTTCAGTTAGAGCTGTGTTGCACACTACATGAAAAGTCACCTTCAAGAATCCAAATTAGGGGAACTTTAAACAAATTTTCATTTTTGAGTGAACTATCCCTTTAAGGCAATATATAAAAACACACAATATTCCTTAAATCCTTGAGAAATAAACGTATAAAGAATGTAACAGCAACAATCTATACAAGTTGACCCATTTGCAACAACATTTAGACTTGATTTCTTTGGCCAACCTATCCACAGACAGCACTAAAAATGCTCTTAGATAAGCTATTTGTGCAAATATCCAGCAGAGAGCAGTAACGTAATTCCCCTTTCGTTCGCCAGCGCTTCCCGTAACTCCTGCTCACCTAACGTCCCTTTCTCTTGCAAGTCCCGCCTCTTACTGTCTCCTTCTCTACATCTTCTCCTCTCTAAACCCTTTCTGAAAAACCCATTGAGCTTCCACTATTCTCTCTCTCTCTTTCTCCTGCCTTGCCCTCGTCACTCCTATGTCCTGATTGGTTCCAGATCTTCTCCACTCGCTGACTCGACATTCCACAGCTGGCCACAGCACCGTTTCACCTCGAGGCCTTGCCAAAAGCCAAAAAAAAAGGAAGGCAAGAAAGTGGGGGGGAAGTTAAGAGCTGAAAAGAATGAGAGAAAGTAGAGATAAAAGAAAGAAGTTTAAGTTTCATTCCCTGTACTGTTTGGATTCAACTTTTACATGAGCTCATGGTAGCAGCTGAGATCAAGCAGTGAGGTCAGACTTCCTGTTGGGCAGCTCTGTGTCCAGCATGTGATTAGAGAGAGAGATGCTGCGGTGCTTGTGACAGGCTCATTCTCATGCACTTTCATCTGTCTATTTCTGTCCGCCGCTCCTTTTTTCTGGTTCTGCACCGCTGAACTTCAAACATATATCTGATGTGTAATTATTATTTTTTAGCATTTTCAGATTGATCCGTAGGGGACCTGAATTCTGACCCAGAAAACCTCAAATTCAGCTGCACAAATTAAAAAAATGGCAACAGAGTCACAACAAATAAATTCAAAAGTCACAGTCTGAAAAACAAAATACTGTTGTGGCGTTACCTTGTAGTTTGTCTCTCATAGTTTGGAAGTTTATTTGAAATTCAAGTGTTTTTTTTGGAGGGAGGGGGGTGTTTGTTCCCTTTTGGCACTAAAGAATGACTATGACATAAAGGACATGAAAAAATATGTATTTAAACTGGATTTCCATAACCGGATGAAGACGAACAAAAAATAATCTTCCATACTAGCCAATCCAAACAGCTCCTCTGAGATAGGCTTAGAAGGATTTGATAATTTTGTCTCCGTTGATTTTGGTTGATCATCTGCTGCGCTCTACACAGCTCTCTCAACGTCTCTGGAAAATAAAGACAAAAACAAAACACGGCTCTTTTTTTTTTTTTAACTTCTCTCAGTCAGTTGCTGCCGGTGCAGATTTGTTTTCCTAGGCATTTCGAACACATCCAGCATTATTCGCCCTGTTCGTTTAACTCCATGTCTGAAACGAGAATGTTTTTTTCAGCTTCTTCGGAGGGGGCGGAGTTAGTGCGGCTGTACCGAGCGCTCTCATAGGTGCCCATGGAGCCGAAGCTCTGCCTACGATACAGATAAATCCCTCCCACCACCAGAGCAATCAGAACCAGGGCTGCAACCAGGACCTGAATCAATACATGGAGATGGTCGACCTCGGCTGCAGGAAAGAGAAAAGAAATATTCAAACGAAACATTCAAAACAACTACAAGGGTCATCATTTAATGGTTTTTAACTTTGTAAGCATATTTTATGTAAATATGAGGTTAAAAATGATTGCAACTTACAACGAACTACAGGCTCTGATGTGGCTCCTACTGAAAAGAAAGGAAAGAGAAAAATTGGGCTCAAAATATGTTTTTTTTATGTTATTTTTACAGTATTTTTTTATATTATTTATCTCTTTTTTGTACTGATTTCTTGGTAATCAGCCTTTTTATTTCATTTATTTAGGTTCTTGTAATTTTGTTTTTGTAATTTCTTTGTATAAATATGTGTGTGTGTGTGTGTATACATATATTGTCGCCAATCAACTTTTTACTGTTTACATTTAACTTGATTATGACGTATTAATGAATTTGTGTAGCTTTTACCCCAGTTGTATATGGAACTATATCATATGTTCCTGTATGTATGTGTCACTCCATACCTTTTGGTCGTTTACAGATGACTCCATGTGTGCGGTTTTTGCAGGACCCCGGCCTCCAGAGGCCCGTGTTGCTCTGAACCCAGAAGCAGCTGTTGGCGGACAGCATGCTCAGGTTAGCGTCCTGCTGTTCCCAGTTACTGAAGTCCACTACTTGACTGTCTGACCACTCCAGACTGCCTTCTGTGGAATCAAACACACACACACACACACACAGGTCTAGATAAAGGAGATCCGAACTGCAGGTCAATAAGGGAAACAAGTGTTGTTCATTAAACTTCTTGCCTTTGGAGTTAAAGATCATTCCAAGCCAAGCGCCGTGGGCCTGTTTTTGAAAACTCTGCATGTGCTCCCATACGAAACTGTTCTCGTTTTCATCTAATATTGATAACATCTTAGCTCCCACTGAGAAAGGAAAAACAAGGGTATTTAGGTTATTGTGTGTAATACATACATTAATACATATACAATATGTTATAATATGTTCCTGTGCTGTTTTTTTCCCATGTGCACATGTGTACCTTTGTTACACATTCGTATGGCCTCGTGTTTAAATTGTAGCTCGTGGAGGATGAACGAGTAGCAGTTATTTCTGAAAGGAACCCAGGACCAGTTACCTACAGGATGCGGGCAAAACCCAGGATACATCCACCTGTGTTCTATTGTTCTCTCTGGCACAAAAACACAACAAGCAAAAGGCTATTAGAACACACCTGCAAAGATTTGGTATGTTAAGTAGAAATATAAATATCAACATAATATAAAATTTTTTATCTAAATTATAGATAGAAATGTTACAATATAATAGTATATAAACAGTAATAATTCTAAAGTAAGTCTGCCTGTTATCATTTAAAATTAGTGTCGGGCAACAATTTATCATGATTAATCACATTATATATTGGTGCATAATAAATGTGTGTATATTTATTATGTATATATAAATGCAACACATGCATGTATATATTTAAGAAAAAAAAAGTTTATATATTAAATATACACACACATTATATATGTAAATATTTTTTAAATATATACTGTGTGTGTGCCGTTATATATACATAATAAATATACACAGTACACACACATATATAAAAAATGTTTTTGGATTTTATTTTGGATTCATCGTTGCCCAGCACTATTTAAAATAGTATAGAAAATCTGTGTCCCAATCATAATGAATTTTGGATCAACTTCATTTGGAAATTAAATGCAAATAAATAGTACTAGTAGTACGAGGCATATTTTAACAGATTTTTACCTGTGTTAATTTCACAGATGGCAGCGTTTAATTTAGCATTACAAGCAGCCACAGTCCACTGGCCTTCAGTGGTCATGTGACCACATCCATACATCTGATTAGGCTCTCCATCCCGCCAGTCACTGAATGTCAGCTCCTCTTCACCCCACCACGTGTAGCTCCGAGCCTGGAAATACAAGAAGCGTTTGCTGAAGCTCTGAGATGTCAGAGAAAGAGACACATGAGACGCACATGAAGTCTCACCCCGTCGTTGTGAAGCCCGATCCAGGCGGGTTTGCGGAGCGTGCTGACGAGGAGGGTGAGGTAGGCATGCTGCCGAGGATCCCGCACCGCTGCCAGCGTTCCGTTAACAGATTCACACACCTGCACAGCTGTATACCAGTCCAGAGGCTTCTGCAGGATCCGGTACTGCACACCAGCAAACTCTAATGGGCCATCTAATATTGGGGGAAGAGGGTCCACGCCAGGGGGCAAGGCAGGGTCTGGAAACACATGCACACAAGATATTTTAGTAGTTCAGGGTATATAGTACAATGCATATTTGTGACCCTGAACCAGTCAATTTTACATCATACATCATCTGCATAAACAAGCTTTACATTGATGTATGGTTTGTTAGGATAGGTCAATCGTGGGTAGAGAAACAAGCATTTGAAAATCTGGACTCTGAAATACAGAGAAAATCATCCTTAAAATTATCCAAATTAAGTTCTGAGCAATACTTATTACAGGTTTTAATATATTTATGTTCAGAAACGTACAAAGGATCTTCATGGAACATGATCTTACCCTTAATATCCTAATGCAAAAAAAAAAAAGATAAATGGATCATTTTAACTCATACAATGTACTTTAGACTATTGCTACAAATACACCCCAGTGACTTCAGACTGGTTTTGTGGTTCAGGGTCACATTTGTGTGAGCATGTGAATCTGGATTATTCTTGTACCTTTATCCTGCATACAGATGAAGCCATGTTTCTCTGCATCACACTTGCGAGATGCCCACATGCCCATCATCCTGAGAGGACTACCATGAAGAAGCACTATACAGTTACCCTAATGAGACACACAAATACTCAGATTGATGGGTGGATGGCTGGATTTATAAATGATAGATATTGTAGACAGACAGACAGACAGATTGATAAACAGATAGATAGATACCGGGCTTTTCATTTGTCTGTTGTCCACTGGTTCTCCAGGGGCCCAGTTAGTATAGCTAAGGAACCCAGGTTCAAACCACCTGAACTGAGCCTGTGATTCTGAAGTGAGCCCCACCCACACATGAAAACTGCTGTTGGGCAGCAGAGTCACAAGAAACGCTGAAGAGAAAGAAAGAAATTGTTTCCATTCACACAAATTAATGCAGCACAAATCAAATTGAGGAACTGGAGCGTGTCAGTACCAATATTCATAAAAGTTGTCTATGATTCTTATACTTTTAACATTTTTTGTGTGTGAACTATCAATTTAGCGCAACCTAGCTTCCCTTCTGTGGTGTGTGTGTGTATGTAAGTTGATTTACCCTGAACCCTGTGGTTTGGCACTGTCACTAGCTTGGCTCTGTGTGTCAGACACGTCTTGGAGGCAGTTTCCCAAATGCTTCGACTCAACACCTCTTCTCCAAACACCTTATAACACTGTTTAAACCAGAATGCATGCATTACACATATAGGAAAATTATTTCTGTAAACAAGTCATTTTCAAAATAATAATTATAATATTCTTAATATTCTTATTAATATTCTATATTAATATTCTTACATTTCTAGTGAAAAATAATTAATTAAGTTGTAATTGCTTCATCACAAGAAAAAAAAATTACCCTTTTGGCTGCTGTTACCAACTTTTCATGCTCTATTCAATTTCTGGCATTAACAAGTCTAACAATATTTCTCAATGAATATCCCATTTCACATAAAAATATCACATTACAAAAGTTAAATGAAATGCGAGAGTGTTTCACAATATTATTTAGCTAGGTTTTGAAACACAAATAACTGCAATTACTTTAAGTCATTGTAATCTATCATTTCCTAGGAAAAAGTATACATTTCATATATAGTATATAAAAAAAGAGATTATCCAAAAGGTCCAAATAATGAGCAAAACATTGTGGAGAAGTAAAACTTTCACTGCAGTGCAGCCTTGCAAGTGTAAGTGCATTCACTAATGTATAAAAGCGGCCAGTCTGTGGGAGTGAATCTTTACCTTGTGTAGAAAAGGGCTCCAGCCCTCGGGGCAGCCAGCAGGTATGAAAGGAGGAGCGGGTGTGGGAGGGATGGTACCTGTCACATTCACCCTCTTACACACATACGGAAGACCGACGTGACACCTCTGTTCTGACCAGTCACCTGAGAGAACATTGAAGTAATTCACTGAACACACTGCTGCTGAATCACATACTCCACAACATTAATTGTCTTATGCTTATTTAATTTTGTTTCTATATGTCTGTAAAAGAAACCAAACCTTTTGAGGCAGAGATTAGGACACATTTGGGCTCTTTGCTGATTGGTCGAGGCTGTCCTAGTCCCCAGGACACATAATTGAGCACTGAATGATCAGACCACCTTAATCTCCCATCGTTCTTAAAACTGTGTAAGCCAATCCACCACAGGTCATTTTCTTTGCGGGACATCTGGACACAGTAAACATGCAATTCTTGGTTAGTGTTGCACATATCACACATTTCACATCGCATTCAGCCTAGGACTTAAAATACTCATCCCAAAATGAAATAGTTTACTTTTTATTTTCCAACTTCATATTACTTTCTATCTTCTGTGACACACAAAATAATACTTTTATGGTACTCAGACAAAAAGGTGCAAAATCTGTACCTTATATATTTTTCCCTTAGGTATTAATATGCATAGTTTAGGGGTGTAGAAGGTACAAAGTGTGCCTTTTCAAAAAGGTACCACCACAGCTTTTGTACCATCACATTTGATCCCGTAGCTGATTGGGTGACCTTTAACTGATGTTAATTTAATGTCATCAGCATACCTCTTAGAGGACAGTGTGTGGTTGTGTGCTTACCTTGCGTAAAGTGCTAACCAAAAACTGATTCTCCTTAGGAGAGTGCATGGAGACCAGGGAGGCATCAGACCAGGAGCAGATCCTCTTAGCCTGCTCCCACGAGGAGCGAAGTTCAAACATTTTATACTGGGCCTCCTCAAAATCAACCCACTCTAAACCTTTTTCTGCACACACAAATGTATAATAATGTCACATTACATAGACTCAAAATCATACTCGGCTCACAAACAAATTTGTTAAGTTCTTTCTTCTGATAGTATTACAGTCTTATGAGTGCACTGCCACAGACCTTCATGGCTCTCAGGTTCTTCTTCCACCTTTCCTTTCGGTATTTTGCAGATCCAGTCTAGCTCAGTTTCGCAGTGAGATGCCAGCCAGTTGGTGTCAGCCATATTAGCTGCTCCACACTCAGCAGACCCATAATTCCCCCTACCAAAGTTCTGATAGGACACCTGAGAGACAAGAAAATTGACTTTACATGTTAGAAACGGAAGCAGAAAACAATACCATGTTACTCTGGCATTTGTGGTAGTAGTGATTTTATTTTTTATTTTTTTATGACATTGGATCTCTACCTGGGGGCCAGGGACCACTAGGGGGCATCAGATTGCTTACAATGCATACTTACAAAACCTTAAAAACTTTATCAATAGAAAAATGTCAGCGTGATCTTTCTTATCTTGATTTACAGCTTGAAAAAAAACTGTTTTTATCTTTGAAAAAACAGGATTCTCATGGTCTTGGAAAACCTGGATATATATGAAAACAGTTCAAATGAACTCAGTAGTTGAGTTTTTAAAATAGCTTTACATTTTACCAGTTATGCAAATTTCTAAAATATTTTATTTTTAATATATTGAATATTATAATTTAATACAATAATGGCTTTAAAAAAAAACCATTTAGCTCCTAAATGGGGCCTTGGTGTCGAAAAGATTGACAACATCTGCTTTATCGATGTCTTGTACAGTGTTTACCAACTTCTTTTTCTTATATATACCCACAGCCCCATGGATAATGTTCTGAAAATTGTTCCTCTTAAATTATACTGAATATCTTTAATCCTCACGAACGGTTATTTAAACAGCTATCAGTGTAATTAGAATATTAAGTATACACACTAACACACTGGACTAGTACAGTGAAGTACAATAAAAATGAACAGCATTTTAGGACACTCACAGCTGATCCATCACTCCATGTCCAACTGTCACTATTCCTGCGGGAAATACCGATCCACAGCCAGTGCTGCTCGTGATCCTCTGCCTCCCTGCCAATCAGAACGCAGAGAGGTTATCTCTTATCTTACAGTGAAAAACACAAGCTCAGAATATTCTGACAAGGGGCATTTGAGTGTAAAACTGATGAATAGAGGACATTTTATTCATTCTCATACAAATGAAGCCCTCATACATTACAAACACACGCACAGTGTTGCTTTAGAGCTGGATTTTAGACTCTTACCCGAAGGACTCATGGAGGATCTGGAAGACAAATGTCTCTTCCTCAGGGGTGTTGAAGCTGGCGAGCTGAGCTCCGTGTTTCTGGCAGAAACTATGAGCTTGAATCCAAGTCAGTCTCTTCTCCAGTTCACCTGCATGAAAAGCCTGCAAAAGCACAGCACTGAGTGGAGCACGCACACCTCAAACACACAAACAACACACCAGGACCAGCCAAAACTCTAAACGTGAGAATTTGTTCGCTTGAATTAGATGGACACACTGACAGGATGCTGAACTGGATTTGTAATGGAATAAGAGGAAGAAGAATTTACTTTATTTTACAGTATGAGTACTGACAGTGTACTTGCATAAGAAAGTGCTGGTAATATAAAGTAACTACATTTTAGGTTAGGTTTAGGGGTTTGTTCAAGGTTAGTACCTAGTTATTACCTAAATATTGCAATTACCACAATAATTACATAGTATGAGCAACAGGACTGTAAAATAAAGTGCTACCAAAAACTTTTGTGGTTATTAATTTTATGATGAATTTGCAATCATTAATTTTAACTTTTTATTCCCTGATATGTAAAATAAATCCAGCTGATTCATTACTGTCAAAAAATAATTATACAGTCTTTAAAGAAAAATGAGATTTTAATGCATCATTTGCCTCAGCATTCAGCATCAGTGAATGTTTGCAGCTTTTGTAATCTCTCAATTGTCCTCGGCGTGAAAAGATGGATCTCAAAACTTCCAGCCACAGCTGGAAGGGAGTAAAATATGCAGGAAAACCAAAGAATGTGCAGGACCTGGAGGATTTTTCTCATGAATAGCTATCATAAAACATGAAAACATTCATGGATCATCCAGCTAATAACTGAGGTTTAAGAATCAAAGGGTAATTGAAAAAATGATTTTGTTTCTTGGACTACATGTCCAAGATCTTTTTGATCTTTGTATCTTTTATGTGAAGTAATTTATACATGACAGTCACAGTACTAAATAAAAGGTAAAATGAATTTTTTATGAAAATTATTATCATTTTAAAAGATTCATAGAGACTTTTAAGCAAAACCGTTAAACTACAGCCATCTGGGAAAATTAATGTTTTCTTTTACTAGTTTTAAAAACTATAATACATATATAATGCATGAAATATAGGTGATAATCTATCATTTCAGTGTTAATTGAAATCAATGTTCAGTCTTATCATTTAATCGTAATGTTTAAATTGTTAATACAGTCATGTTTTTTTAGTCATTTTTATAATATCTTTGTGTCTTATAGTAATTTAGCAGATTAGGGCTGGGTGCTAAAAGTTTACATAATAATAATAATTGCAATAATACAAGCAATCAAGCAAGATTTGCTATACAGTATAGTATATATATCACCCTGTGTGAATATACAGTGATTAAACTGGAAAATTTTGATAAAATATAAATAATTTATACCTAATTTAATTTTAAAGGCCTGGGTGTTACTGTATGTGTGCGTATAAATCTGGATATATAAGGCTATTCAACTTTATATAGAGAGCTGGGTAATAACATGGCTTACTTTTTGCAATGATATTTATTACATTTAAAGTTACAGTTCTGCAAATTCAACTCAAATGTTAGTTAAGAAAGCATTAACATTTTGAATGGGACGCACCTTGTAGCAGAAGCGAAACTTATCGGTGCTTTTCCATCCTGATGGGCATGATCCTGTTAGAGAGGGAGTCGGCTGAGGAACAGGTGGGCTGGGGATGACAGAGTCTTGATTCTGTTTGCAGATGTATTTGGAGCGCAAACTGGCACAGTCCTTCACCTCCCACAGACCCATGGCCTGCCCCGCTACCATCACCACACAACCTCCCTTTATCTGTGCTGCAACAGAACAAGACAAAGCCAGCTTCATCCTCAGCACTTCTCTGGATTAGCACCAGACACAAATTACTCAGGTGCACACATGCTCACGCCTTGCACACGCTCGAGTGTTTCCGTACCTGGCTGGCCTCTGTTCCAGTTGGTGTATGTGAGCTCTTCTCCCGTTATCCAGCGGAACGTGCCGGTGCTGTTCCCATTATATAAGCCAAGCCAGAACTGATCGACAGATCGGCCAAACACCAGGCTGCTCACAAAGGCCTGCTCAAACCTGGAAACCCAAACATACGCACCTCATAAGTTACTTTATATTTCACAGATTTCAGGAAGAGCATTACAAGCTGAATACAAATCCAGTCCATGTTGCTAGGCTCGTGTCCAGTACCTGTTATTAATAATGGCGAGTGTGGCGTTGTTGCTAGCGCACATTCCTTTTGCATCATTAAAGGTTAGAGATTCTTCTCCAACCTTGAAGCAGGAAGGACTGTGCCATCTCCAACCCTGAGCAGATTCACCAGAGGGAGAAAGAAAGTGTGCTGTGTTATAATGCTTGAAAAATAATACATTGGTAAAGGTTTCTGAACAGTTCAGCGTATTTTTTGTTACTTATGATAAATGTACAGTGAAAACTGTAAAGCATCTGGACATTTGTTTTATTTATTTATGCATCTATCCACTTAATTAATGACATTTTCTTATTATATGCATGAACACCAGCATAAAGCAATCTGGAGTAGCTAGGAATTCATGCTGGTATAAAACTGGTTCTGTCAGTAGGTGGATTTACCCTGTATTAATAACCTATATGAATCAGACCAATGGCAAAACAATTAAAATCACAGGCACAAAACATGCACACACATGCATGCCTTCACACACGGACAGACACATTTTAAGGAATGTTTCTAAGTTACACGTCAGCACAAAGCAAGAGGCAGTAACTTGACCTGTCTGCCGGCTGTCTGCTCTACTGTTTAAGACATTACAGAGAGTCAGATGTGTTCGCTCATTGTCTGACAATGATAAACTCGCTGTGACTCCAAATTGAGCAGTCTGTTCCAAAAATGAAGATTAAATTGTTAAAGCCTCGATTTTTATTGCCTAAAAGGCTACAATGCAGCAACAGAATAGTGTTCATGCCTTGCAAAATGATTGAAAAAGGGAGAGATTAATAATAATATGCATTGTAGATACGGTATTATTCAAAGGTTTCTAAAATGATTAAAGTCTGCTGGGAAAATACTCCACTCTGCATTAACACTTACACTTAACACTAACTCAAACACACTTGAGCATGAATCCCAAAACCCTTCTAAGAACTTGTCTAGAAATTTCAGAAAATTATACTTTTGTCATTATTATTATTATTTTATTTTTACTAGGGTTGTCAAAAATAACGTGTTAACGGCGTTAATTACTTTTTGTCGTTAATTACGTTAATTTTTTTTTACGCATTTCACGCATGCGCAGTGTGACGAATTATTTGTCAGGAAAGTGGGACAACAATTACCTCAGAGTAACTGCAC
>JAUMHR010000045.1:14598998-14609069 GCA_032361145.1 Enteromius fasciolatus
ACTAACATGAACAAACAATAAACAACCGTATTTGTATTAAATAACATTAACAAAGATTAATAAATAAGTGTAGTAAATGTAGTGTTCATTGTTTGTTAACTAACACATTAACTAATATTATCACCTTATTGTAAAGTGTTACCAAAACATCTTACCAACCACAATATTTTGAAAGCTAATATATATTAAACATCAAATAAATGCTGACTGGATGCAATTCCTTTTAGTATGGACAGGCAAATAACCAATACTGTGTAAGAGAGAAAGAAACAACAACTTTTAATGCGCTGACCTTGGTAAGACTTGGCGCAAAGGTCTTGATTGTCATAGACTCGCCACAGAGGCTTCTGGGAAGGGGATCTTGCAGGCGGGGAGCCGGCAGCCGAGACATTGAGGAGTAATTTAGGGGAGGGCAAGTTATTTTCAAGTATCTCCAAGAACTTGCTGCAGCTCCAGGTCCAGCGCACTCGCGGAGGCTCGTAGTCACACCGAAATGCACCCAGTGGTGACTTGTCGCCAAATGTGCTAACGTTGCCCGTGGTGATGCCCAGGCAGAGGGAGGAGCCAATGTTGAAGAGCCGCCCCCTGGTCACCCATTTCCACAGCTGGGCGTCACCCTTGCAAGAAGGAGAGAGGTAGAGCATGTGATCTCGTACCCCCAGGCAGCCCTGCGCTCCCTCATGGAAAAACGCGAAAGTGTCCGATTCATCTGTGTGTGCTGTCGAAGACAAAGAGAGAAGAGAAGTTATTATCCTGGAATACTGTACAAGACAAAACACTGAAATCATAAATATGAAAAGATAATCAATGCCTGATTCCAGAATAGACATTTACAAAGGCTTTTAATGATGTTACCCACCATTAAACCAAATGGCCGATCCTACACTGTAAAAAATTGGCAGCTGTGGTTGACGAAATATTCTACTGTAAAAAATGCGGTAACACCGTTTTAGGTTAAATTTACTGTTAAATACCTGTTTTTTCTGTTGCAATCACTGTCGTTTTTTACAGTGCACAGGACTGATCCTTCACATCAAACTCTCAAAGTCATGTGACTATAACTGTTTTTGACTCGCAGCTGTTTTTATAGTATGTTATTACTGCAGCAGAATAAGCAAACCCCTTTTGGTTCTCTTTCACCCACTCGTGTGTTCAACAAAAACAAGCAGTTCTTATCCAACAAATCCTGTTCAAACAGCCCAACAAAACATTTGTAAGTGTTTTGACTTGCTTCACTTGTAAAACACTGATTTAATTACAGGTGAAAAGTAATTCACTGAAATCTGAAGGTTTGTGTTATCATATTCTGTACGTGTGGCTTTCATAATGGCTGATCTCTATGGTATAATATGGCCTGCAACTGGAACTTTTCAGCCTTTTTTAGTTTTATCTTTACACGCTTTGGTTTTGGAACACATCATGTGTCTGACTGCAAATAGATAGTAATTTACAAAAACAAAACAGAAAGGCCCAACAGAAACTGCCCTGACAGAATGCAGACATTGGCAATATTCCTCTTTTGTGTGAGCACACACATTTATCCCGGTTTCATCATAACTGCACCCGTCAGCGGCTTGACGTGGTCTTCTGAATATGTCTTTTATAGACATTATGCATTTACTTATTTTAAAGAATTTTCTCTTATGCTCATTTAAGGCTGCATTTACCAAAATATCAAAATACAGTAAAACAGTATTATTATGAATTTTAAAATGTAATTTATGCATGTGATAAAAAGTTTAATTTTCAGCATCGTTACTCCAGTCTTCAGTGTCATGTGATCCTTCAGAAATCATTTTAATATGCTGCTGTTTTCATTATCAATGTTAAAAACAGACGTGCTCTTTAATATTGTCTCATGATCGATGATTATAAAGTTCAAAACAACTTATATTCCTTTGTATGATTATAAATGTCTCCACTTGCACTTCTGATCAATTTAATGCATCCTTGATAAATAAAAATATTAAAGCAATCTGAGTTTTTAAGTTTACCCTGTTTAGATGATTTGTAGACAGAATTACTGATCTCCCAGTAACCTCATTTACTATAGTGTCACTGAGTTTATTCTCTTATTTCCCAGTATTTGTTATGTTTTTGTACTGTCGATTGTTTTCTTATCCAAACTCTTTCCTTTCCTTGCCTTTTTAGAAAAAATGAGCCATACGCTATAAAGCTGCTTCCAAATCCTTACAGTACTATAAGAATACACACATATATCGGTATTTGACTAGGTATATGTTGTTTAGTGAGAGAAGCACAGGGAAAGACATGGCTAGAAGGAGAGTCAAGCAGAAGGCAGAGGAGCCAAATCCTGACGGCACTTTTATACACCAGTCTGGTTTCTTTTTATACTTGCATTCTGCTTCTCTCTCTCTTTATCTGTCTCTCTCGTGCACCCTCTCATTCCTGCAGGGGGGAATGCAAGGTTACAACCACAACGTCAGAGAGAAAGAAAATCAGAGCAAAAGAAAGAGATAGAAAAAGGAGCCTGAAGAAAGACCCGAGAGAAACACAGCTGTGTTTCCAAACAAAGTAGTTCTAAAGCAGAGAAATGGGAAATGGGATCAATCCAAAAACAAACAGGGCCTTCTTCTTTGAAAACAAAACAAAGACAGAAAGTTGACTGAGACCCTGGGAGACTTTCTGAACATCAATGTTCGAACATATATTTCCATAAGTAAGCAAGAAGTTCTTTAACCATGTAAAATATGTCACTGTAAATATGCAGTGGCTCCAAAAAGCATTTAAACTGATTTTTACCAGGATCTGGCAACAGAAAATGGAAAACCCAAGATCAAGTTTTTAACTAGTGAGATGTAAAATAACATCTCAGTGTTGGAAATGTGAACAAATGTAAGTAGGACAATTCTTTCCATGAGGTCCTGATTCCACTTATTAATGACGTGCAATCCGTGACAAACCGGGATTAAAACAAGTCTTTCCATCTTCCTGCAGAACAGCAGAAGAATTTGAGGGCATCATGTGATCTGAGTGAGTCATATAATTGGTGGAGGTAAGACCCCGGGGAGACGTATTTCAGGAGGAAAGATGGTACAGACATGCGCCTTCAAACAAACATCAAAGCGTTTCTCTCCATTGACAGATAAAGGGCAAAGCAGGCTCAGGCACTTCATGAGCATCATCTTAATGCATTCATTATAAATCAAGGCTTTACTTAAATGACTAATAACGGGTGTTTCAACAAAAACAAAAAAGATGAAAGACAGTTTTTGAGTCTAATAATTTATGATCCGTCTTTAGTTTTTAATTTGGTCAGGAATACATTTTCGGATTTTTCTGAAAATCAGATATACATGTGTGTATGTTTGTGTGACCCTGGACCAGCATTAAATAGCACAGGTATATTTGTAGCAATAGCCAAAAATACCTCGCATGGGTCACAACTATTGATTTTTCTTTTATGTCAAAAATCATTAGGATATTAATTAAAGATCATGTTCTATATAGATATTTTTGTACATTTCCTACTGTAAATATATTAAAACCTAAGGTGTGATTAGTAATATGCATTGCTAAGAACTTCATCTGGACAACTTTAATGAAGATTTTCTCAGTATTTTGATTTTTTTGCACCCTCAGATATTGTCCTATCCTAACAAACCATACATAATAAGCTTATTTATTCAGATCTCAGATAATGTATAAATCTCAATTTGTGTTCCAGGGTCACATATAAAAGGACACTAACAACCACATAATCATAAAAAAGGTAAACCCAAAAGATTTGTCATCATCATTGTGTCCAAGGTTACTGCAAGGGAATGATTGCTTTGAATAAACACATCTGCTAAATGCAGACTTACTTCCAGAACTACTGTATAACATGAACCAGAAACAAATCCCCTGACAACTGCCGTAGGATGTCAGTAAATAATGCATTAAAGAGCATGCTGTGATAAATACAAACCAATAGCCAGACTGTAATGTAAAGTGTCTGCAGATCAGCAGTGGTTGTATGATTAAAGAGAAATGAATGGCTATGGGTGATTTGTCTGAGGTGCTGTTAGAGCACTGAGAAGAAGAATCCCATCTATTAGGAGCTTGCCGGACAGTTATTGAGTAGGCTGACAGCTTTCAGGAAGGAACTTTTTTAGCCTGTGGTTTTGGCATGAATGCTCCTGGACCACCTTCTTCCAGATGGTAGAGATGAGAACATACCATGGCACGGATAAGGCTGCGCAGCTATACAAATTGTTTTTGCGATCACTGGTTACATAATGCTGATGATGACTTTGATATGACTAGTGTGGGTGAAGTTTGTCTCTGCATCGGAAATGTGGAATGTTTCCAATTAATTTGTTTATTGAGGTTTAAAGTGGGCCTAGTCACTTTAAACAGGCCTGATTCAAAATTTTTGTTTTCAAAAATTGTTGACAATAAACAGGACAGATTGCTACAATAATGATATTCCACCTCCGCCAATAATATTGTTGTTATCTTAGCAATTAAAAATGTTCTGATTAGTGTTGTTTGACTAATACAGCATAAACTTAGAGTGGCTGATTTAATGCTAGTATATATATATACAGTACAATGCACTGATGTCCAATAAGATATAGCTACACAAAATGGTGAGAATGCTGAAGACATACTTATTTAACCAAAATGAATGAATCATTTAGCAGGATATGGCTAAAATATCCGTCGGTTTGTCTAATTTATAGAAAAAATTAATTTGATCAAACAGCTATTTAAAACATTCACATTTAAAGACAAAGGTTCTTTAAATGTGGTTCCATGAAGAACCTTCAACATCCATAGAACCTCTGCAGTGCACAGAAGCTTCTTTACGTTTTAAAACAAGTTCTTCAAAGGTTCTTCCAAGAGCTGTTCACTGAAAGGCTTTTTAAAGAATGAAAATGGTTCTTCTATGGGATTACCCCCCTTTTAGAACTTTTTACATTTTTCAAACCTGCTATCGCCAACATATTAGAAGCCATTCGATGGCTTTGGAATTTAGAGTGTAAATCCCCATGAAAAATACAAAGGATACCAGAAAATGGAAAAGGCAGAAGAAACAGGCGCTCCATGGGGGGCGACTCCACTCCATGAAAGGGTGTGTGAGCTCAGTCATCTGGTGGTATGTGGTTTTCCTGAACCCTGATTCTAAGCTACCAAAGCCAAATGTTTATTATTATGACAGATGTATTTTTGTTTCTTCCTTCTCCTTTTTGGAGGAGGGTAATGAGTAAGGGATATGAGAGAGAGAGAAAGAGAGAGATGGAGTTAGGGGAAGGAAGGTAACAAGCCAGCTGGGAGACAGGGAGGGAAAAAAGAAGTGAGGGAGCAAAAGGAAGGGTGCAGAGAGAGGTCAGGGTTTTGTATAGATGATCCTTTTATTCTGTAAACACAGAGATTGACCAACACACAGGAAATTCCGGCCGGTATTTGTTTCTCGGCTCCTGTTACTGAGCCCTTAACCTAGCCAAAGCTCTGACCTGAGCTCCAACCCCAACTGAGACACAAACAGATATAAAATAAGGGTCTGCTCCCACTTTTTTACTGTGCTGGCATGTTTGTGACACTCAAAGTCAATAATAAAATAATCAGTAATCAAAGCTAGAGAAAAAGCTAATAAGATGAAAAAAATAGGATATTAAATTTGATATTACAACAACAAATTCCAAATATTAAAACAAATACTTATTTTTTTATTTTTTTAAAGTGTCAATGGGCCAAAAAAGCACTGAATGATCAATACAAATGTGATAATTTGTCATTTTATTTATATGTTATTTATTTTTATTAATTTATGTTATCAAAATATGCATTCCGATATTCCTTTTTATATGGCAAAATAGAAATAGAAATATAATCAACCAGATTCTAAATTGAGCATGCATATTGAAAATAAAAACGGAAAGATATTTTGACGACGAAAATATCGCTGAAAAAACGCTGAAGACCTGAGGTGACACTGGCAACTACGGCATTTTGCGTCAGGTCTTTGGTGACGTATTTTTAGCTTGTTCAACAACACTGCTCTGTTCTTTTAAGCTTTTTTTCCTTTTTAATAAGGTTGTGATAGTCCTTAACACAGAGGTGCAAAAACCCATCCTGTCTCTGCTGGACTGTGAAGTTGAGAGAAGCACTAAAAACTATACAAGACCACCGAGACGCAGACAGCCCTCAGCTGCGGCTCGTTATTGTGTAACCGGATATATTTAGGGCACATCTGCTTACGGGGTGAGAATCAAGCGCTTGAGAACACAGGTTAACAGAGCAGTGAGAAACCTAGAGCATGCTTCTGCAAACGAGCACAACGACTGTTTATAACGAAAAATGCCCCTTCCACCACTAAAGTTGCGTGCGCTACTAAACAAAAGCTGTGCTGATGGTGCCGCGTCTCTTAACGAGTTTCATGAACGAATCTTTTAGCCTAATTGAACGAATCCGATTCCTTAGGTTCATACACTGAGTAGTTCACGAACTCTCTCTCTCTTAAAGCAAGTACTTTTGTTCAGCCTTCAGTAAATGGACAATATGAGCAAAATATCAGAATGCGAGCTATAAATAAGCATATTATTTGATAAACTCAATAAAGGAGACTGAAGGAGCTGAAATAAATAAATCATTGTAACGAAGATGAAGTGTCTTATTTCTGTATTTTGCTGAAGAAGCAGACACAGGTGGAAAAATTATGGACATTTTTCATACGGCTTTGCTTTGTTGTGCTTTTGTTTGAACACCTCACCAGAGTTTCATCTTTTATAGTACGATTGTGTACATAACGAATCATAAAAATACACCATTCAATGATTTAAAAATATCACGCAAAAGGTCGACACCTACTGGCGTTATTACTTAAGCTGCAGAAAGTATCAACAAAGTGAGTTCTTTTAGGGAATCGATTCACATGATCCGAGTCACTGGATCGAATCCCTAGCCCCAGCAGCACCAGCGCGCGCACTCCCCTCCCCTCCCCCGGTCTTTTCACATCTGGTTTCACTCAGAGTTTGGACTTTCGTGGCATTCCTTCACATCAGTGCAGCCGGAGCCAACATAACACAACAGCACCCCAAATAAAACCAAGCCTCACATTATTAGTATTATTTTTAAATCACGTAATACGTCTATAATCATGACAACAAAGCAGTCAGAAGAAAAAGCATAACGAAAAAAAAGTGATAATGAAGTGCAAATGCGTCCTACCTGAGTGCACGGTGCTCCGCTCCAGGCTTAATAGTAGAAATAAATATAAAGTGCATCTGCAAACGTTTATCCACGCGCGACTCCAACAGCCCTCCCGGTGCCCGCCACCGTGCTGATGCATGCCCGCGGAAAGGTGAAACGCAAGGAGAAACGGAGGATTTCCCTCTTTCGCAGGAACGGCGAAGAACAGACACGCTTTGAGAGCGTGTCAGTGTCGCTGTGTGCGTGGACTGTGATGAGTTCAGAGTGAATGAGAGGGGCAGACCGCTCACTTTCACTGCACACGTCCCAGGAAAGTGAAGCAGAAGAAGGCGGAGAAACAGCCGAAGTTTGAATGACTACCCGATACCCATGATCATTTCTCATAAAACAAGTTTACCAAATAAGCCAGGATCATTTCAGTTAGTCTTACTTATTTGTTAATTTGGTTTAAAATAAGTCAGATTATCTGCCATAAGCCTTATTTGGTAAACTCGTTTTATGAGAAATTACCACTTAGCTCTGAGGGAAGAGAAGCACGACATTGCATTACATGACATTTCAGCTCTAGTAAGCTATACTTGGGGAATAAAACAGCATTGCCTATTTAAAAGTCTCCTCACAAAATCAAGCAAACACACTGCATGCTTTCTAAAGTTGGCACATTAAGACTAATAATAACACAATGGGTCGGTTTCCCGGATAGAGATTAGATTAAGCCAGGACTAGACCTTTGCTAATTAGGACATTTTTTAGAAACATGTCTTACAAAAATGCATTATCTGTGAGCATTTTAAGACCAAAACACAATAATGTATTTTGAGATATCTCAGTGCAAGCCTTTTTGCAGTTTAGACAGCTCTTAACATTTATTTTAATCTAGGACTAGTCTTAAACCCTGTTCAGGAAACTGCCCCAATAAGGCCCGCGGTTTCACAGACAAGGCTTAGCCTAAACCAAAATTAGGCCATAGTTCAATTAGGACATTTAAGTAATTTTTATTAACATGGCTTAGAAAAAAGCATTATTGGTAGCCATCTTAAGACAAAACAAGGGCACAGTCAGACATGTTTTAAACTCACTCAGTGCAAGTTCCTTTCATTTAAACCAGCTCAGATTTACATTTTAGTCTAGGATTAGTCTTAAGCCTCGTCTGTGAAACCAGGGGATAATGTATTCCATTAGTTTTCATGCACATAAAACAATGCATGCAAACATATTTGACACTCCACAAATACCTACAGTCTATGCTAGGGCCTAAGACCCAAATGTATTAATTCATTTATTTTAAAAGTCTTCTGTTCATTTATCCTGCAATGGTCAGTCTCCAGAACTCAACCTCACTGAGCATATTTCACTCGCCGAAGACAAAACTAAAGACACACAAACAAGTCAGCTTTTAATCTGAGTTGTTTCATTTTAATTATATTCTCATGGCATGCAGAGCCAACATTATGAAATATGTATTAGCGTCAAAATATATGGACCTAACTATGTATACACACACACAATGTCTTTTTCCAAAAGATTTTGGTAACATGTTTCTTCCTGGTGGAATGATCTTCTCAACCCCATCCAGAATGCTGATCCCTGATGACATTAACCTATCTTGTTTGAATCACTTCACTATGGTTTCACTTTTTCTTGATGCTTCCCTGTTGTAGCTTGTACTGAACCTTTGTATTACAAGCACTTGTCATATTTTGGTGTTCCTCATTTTTAAATAGCTTTGGATAAAAGCATCTGCGAAATGAATAAATATAATCTTAATATTGTATTATAATATATAATAGTATAATATTGACACTTCAGGTACTAATGGATATAATTCCCCAGTGACAGCTTTACTTACGGTCAGTAGAAACACAATCACGTTGAACAAACTTGGTCAGACAACCTGAGATATGACAGGAGAACACTTTAATTTATTCTGTGGATGTTTTTGACACTCCTTGCACTGCTTGGCAATCCAGGACAGGTTCTGTAATGTAATCGCACATGAGATCACCAGGCCAGAGTAAATAAGTGGGTGGAGTGGCTGGGTTGGAATGGTTAGACAGGATGGTTTGGTAAAGCAATCATCCACAGGTTCTAGCTGCAACATGTTTGTCCAAAACAATCCCCAAACGGTGATTTGCAGAGACTGGAAGTCTGCTTAAGATGCAAATGAGAGTTCTTTTGTAACACAGTTGTCAAAATTAAATAATAAAAAAAAGAATAAAGTAATAATTACATATATAATGAATGTTATTAGGGTCTTTGACTGTGGGTGACTTTTCGGTGACTGTTCAGGTTCGAAATAATCGTAATCCCTGTAATTGATTTAGACCATGAAGTCAAACAGCTGTTGGACATTTTTAAGTGGCCCAAAAACATTTGGCTCGGCTTGAGACTGAATAGGTCAGTGATTCATCCAGCACCCATCCAAACGATCTGTTTCTGGTTGAATAGAAAATTATAGGGTTTCAGAGATTTCACAACCCAATCCCAAGTTCTGCATACTAACAAATCCGCTCTTTCTCAAACATCGAAATCCACAGACACAAATCTAGTCTAATGCCTTTCCAACATTATGCCATCAGCTTTCACATTGAATTTGACTTCCACATAGTCATTCTGCAAAGGTTGTGCGGTGGGCACAGTTGCACATCTTGGCGTACAACTGATAAATACTGCAAATCCAGCTTTGCTGAGGAGCTGGAAGGAAAACACAGACACAAAGGTGAGATGCAACCTGGATGAGTCTTGTATACGGGTACATCCCGCCCACTGGATGAATGTGAGACAAAATAAGAAAAGAAAAAAAAACACCGCTCTACCCACATTTGACAACTTTTCAAAACAGCAAGCGATTTAGCAATAAGTTCAGGTCTGATAATCAACTGGAAAAATCTGTTGTGCTCACATGCACATACA
>JAUMHR010000045.1:14611158-14622269 GCA_032361145.1 Enteromius fasciolatus
AGATAGATAGATAGATAGATAGATAGATAGATAGATAGATAGATAGATAGATAGATAGATAGATAGATAGATATGAACTGTATCTAAAAAAATCATATCATTGGAAATGATTCAAATTAATTATGACATTATTTTGTTTCTTTAATAAAATATTTTGTTTTATTATATTCTGCAGTTTCTTAATATCTGAATTTTCATTCTCGCCAACACCAGACAACACACACTCACTTTTTGATGGTGCAGGCATCTGGGCAGGTGGGACACTTCTCACAGGTAGATCCATAGGCTTCTGGCTGTGTGCACTCACAGACGCCACACACACAGTGACCCCGGCCACTACACAGTATTCCTCCGCTCCCCATGCAGGTGTCTGTGCGGGTCGAACAGTCACAGCTCTCGCCGGACCACCCGGGGGCACAGTGACAGATGCCACAGTTGCACTCGCCATTACCTGACGGAGACATCCAGCAAATCTGTTAATGACCGATGGGGGGAACATGGTCATCGAGAAGTTCATAGGAGGGGGAACCTTTGAAGAACCTCCACAAAGCTTTTGTGATACAACTGTGTATACACTTTCAAAGTGGAGGGCGACAGCCTGCGCTCCCAACTTTTCTTGCAGGAAGGAAAGCACTACTCCAATCGTGCAAAACGTCCATATCCCACAAATGCTCCATTCATAACTTTGTGTGACTAGAATTTAAGTTCACTGTTGACTTTTGCAAATATGTATCATGGACAAAAAAAAGTTTAGAGCTGCCAGCTAGAGGAGGAAAATATCTGGCACAAAATGAAGGCGAGTAAAATCTTCAACAATGCTGAATTTTTAGCAGTCGTTACAGTCTTCACTATCACATGACCCTTGCTGAAAAAGCTGAATAAATAAGCTTCTCATTGATGTATGATTTGGATGTATAGGGCCATATTTGACAGAAAGACGACTGTATGAAAATCTGGAATCTGAGGGGACAGAAAAATCTAAACGCTGAGAAAATCACCTTTAAAGTTGATCTTAGCAATGCATATTACTAATAAAAAATTTATTTTTAATATATTTTTGGTAAGAAATTGACTAAATACCTTCACTGAACATCTTTGTTTACTATTCTAAGGATTTCTGGCAAAAAAGAAAAATCAATAATTTTAACTCAATGTATTTTGTGTTCTCAATGTATACAATGTATTTTTGGCTATTGTTACAAATATACTCCAGCGACTTTGTGGTCCAGGGTCACATATTATGAATATAATGCTCAAAAACAGTATTCTATTTAAAATATATAATATAATTGCAATATAATAAATGTATTTACTGCTACATCTTGTCAATTGTATCTCTGCTAATAAAAATATTTAAATATTTTATTTATATGTTTATTTAAAAAGAAATCTCCAATCTCTCCAAAATGTAGTACACACCCTACAATTTAAGTGAGTCAATTCTGATGAATTATGAAAAACAAATTGAAGAAACACATCATTGTGTTACGTAATGCTTACTTAATGTTTGTTACTAAAGCAACAAGGAATTAATTTTAAACATTTCCCAAGCCAACACATTCATTTCAACACACAGGATAGAGGATACAACCACAAGATTTCAAACTGGTTGTGTGTGTGTGTGTGTGTGTGTGTGTGTGTGTTTTACACATATGTTATTTATACCCAGAGGCTATACTTGTTATCTGACTCTTCTTGTAATTTAAACACCCACCCACCATCTCTAAGATAATAATATATTAAGTAAGAAACATATTTTACAAGGCAGTTAAACAGCAATGCCTATCCCACATACTACTGAGATCTCACTTTTCAAACTTATATATAATTTTACGCTTTCGACTTGCTGAGAGAAGAACACACGAGCCACCGGAGGTTAATGCGCACAGACATGTAAAGCTGAAGATCATCTCATAAATCAAGCACACCTGACTCAGACTGCTGCTTGTTTCTAAATCTGTATCAGATTGCCTAATAAGGTAAAGCACTGTCCATGTTATGAGGTAAGTGTAAACCTCAAATACACAACGCTACATCTAGCACTTTTTTTTTGTGATGCAATAAGTCGAGACATGTCTAACCTCACCTGAGCATATTCGTCCTTTGGAACGGAGGCAGCTGAAGTCATCACATTCACAGTACTGGCCCCAAACCTTCCCAAAATCATTGGAGCGACAAGCACACTGCCCGCACACACAGTCTCCGCGCCCACTACAAACTGGTGCTGCTGGGACGGGGCTGCATCTGTCTTGCTGGGTGGGATTATATTCGCCCTCGGAGCACTCACATCGAGAGCCCAGTCGACCCGGGTCGCACAGGCACACGCCGCACTCCAGGGTACCATTCCCGAGATGACAGGACGGGCTGGCGGGCACAGACAACTGCTGGCAGCTACATTCACAAGCAAAGTCCACAGTCACCTGAAGGGTGTCTTTAAAGCCAATCGGCTTCACCAGGAAGGTCCGGCTCTTCTCTTTGGGGCAGCCGTAAAGTTTTGCCTCAATGCTAAATGAAACCTATGGAAGAGTAAAGTAACGGAAAGATAAAAAGGGTCAAAGATCTTTGGGTCAGTTCTGGATCTTACATTTTATTTACATGATGTTTTACAGTTAAGTATAACCAACATAGTAAAAAATGACATGCTTACTATATTGATTGATTTTATTTTTAAGGCAAGTGCTTGCTCCTCTGAAAGTGCTTAATTTAGACACCTTTTAATTTAATTCAGCATAATGATAACCACAAAATCTTCGACACAAACTCTGTTAAATGTCCAGCATAACTAAACATAAAAGGTCTTTGCCTTTGCTCCAAAAATGTAGAAAAATAGCTAAAATCCTTTTTTTTAGGTTTTACATATCTAAGTAGACTGAATAAAATAAAACTGTGATAAAATATTCAGCAACAGTGTTGCTGGAGCTTAGTTTAATTAAATAAACTGAACAATAAGCAAAACTTAATTTTCCTAGTGTATGCAGGTGCTGACCATATCACCGATTTTGAGTCCAGCACAGGACTTGACGCCAGCAATGACCTCATCACCCAGACATGTTGCATTGATGAACAGAGATAACTCATCCGGCACACCCAGCAGCTCCAGCTCAACCTTAGACCTGATCTTCTATTAAAACAAAAGGAGCAGAGATCAAAGGTCAGCCTATTCTCATTTCTCACTTCATGCGAGTTTAAGCCGAAATGATAAAATATCTCAAACTAAAAAAAGCAAACACATTCTTGGTAAACACTTACTGCATATGCATCCAGGATGAGTTGCACAACATTTCCAGAGTCTCTAGAGAGCGTCCCGACCGCAGAGCCAGGGATCAGCTCGCTGTAGTTCTGTGAGAGTACAGGAAGCATGACAACACCCCATAAACACGTATGAACGTCTGCATGTTCCACACAGACATATATTGCACAGATGTGTTTGACAATAATATAGAAACTCACACGATATAGATCCACCATACCACTGGTTACAGCAAAGATGAGGTTGATGTTATTCTCAGATAATTTGTCCGTGATCATCCCAAGTGAAGGATAGTCCTATAAACACACACACAAAAAATGAATGTATTGTCAAATTAGTCTCTCTCTCTGTTAAAAGAATCAAGGCTTCGTTCATATGAGTAAAAAGTTCAGTAAAACATTAAGTTCTAAATGATAATATTGCAACTTAAAATAATACATTTCTCATTTAATATTTTAATGTATTTTAAAATGTAACATTTATTCCTGCGATGCTGAATCTCTCACATTATTCTTCAGAAATAATTATAATATGTTAATTTGCTCCTCCAGAAACATTTCCTATTATTAGCAGCAATGCTGAAAACAACCGTGCTGCTTAAGAGAGAGAGAGATTTGTCTAATATATGTTTGACTGACCAGTATAGTGGACATGTCATATTCATCGTTTTGGTTGATATGGCACAGTCCATCATGGGGCTGGACGATTCCAGCCAGCCTGGCATCCAAAGCCAAATGACTTCTATCATCACTTGTGAAGATCAGCAAATGAGATGCATCAGGCCTCCATCCAATTTTGTCCTGGAGGAAAGAGAAAATGATTCATACCAACCCAAAGGGCGAATATTCCCTCAGTAATATCTTAGGGTAAATGTCCTATGACTTTTTTTTCTTTCAATAAATAATGTAAATTAAGTTTAAAATTCGAATTCTTCTTCTTTGGGATTTTTAACATAACAGCTTTACTTAGATTGCTTGTGTGTGTTGTGTCACCTTGCATACTACTGCTTGCATGATAGCATCAAATCCACCCTCAGGGGCATCTCTGTTTCTTGACACTTTCTGCTTCTTCACTTCCTCTGTGAAGCGCCCTACTTGCTCCGTCAGAGATAGTACGTTACGATAGCCGAACTGCGGTGGGCAGGGTTCAGGAAACCTACAGAAGTCAGAGGAAAGCAGAAAGACAGACATCACCGAACCTAGTCACTCACTCTATGTGTCATGCGCTTTTCTAATGTGAAATAAAGTAGTGCTTACTTATAACAAGGATTCTTTATAACCTGTTCAGGGTAAATGTACATGTAAGGTGAGAGCGGTTTGTCAACAAAAGCTCCAAATCCCATTCGCAGATTACTGGTGACACTCCGTAAAGAACTGGCCAGACTATTGCCCAGTGTGTAAAGCTTCTGCAGATCGTCCTTCATGGTGTTGGTCATGTCCATCAGATAGTACAGGTCCACTGGGTAATCAGCTACTTGCTTCACAGTGACGGTGAATTTCTTTGAATCGTCTTGAAAAGAGAAAGGGGCAAAAAGTGAGATTTTTCCCAATTTTAAGTCAAAACTCTGATTTTGATAAATATTATATTATATATATCAGAAAGAAAACAATGCAATGAGAAATATGTAATTGGATTGCACTGATAAATACAGTTTGTGAAATTATTTGTTTGAGCATACCTGGCCTGAGGGTCAGGTGTATTTTTTGTGGTTGGATCTGTGTGATGTCATCTGAACCCCCTGCCTTGTTACTCAGGGGTATGTCCTCTAGTATCCTCATGCTGCTAACTGGAAACTCAATAAACGTCTTGCCACAACCAGACTGAATGAGACCGTCTCTGAGATCACAACGGGACAAACTCGAGCCTCTATTTCCAAAAATCTGACAAACGCACACACATGCATTGATAACAATCATAGAGAAGCATTTGTTCATCTGTGCAATAGTGTTTAGTCATATATGTGGGTGGAAATTCATTGTTTACCTCCTGAGAGCACCAGGCACAGGTCGGATGTATAGACAAACATTCTTTACAGTTACTCACTCCTCTAGAAGTGCAAATGTTAGACCCTAGAAACAAGACCGTTATTATTATATACTTCTTAAATTCATATATCGAAAGGGTTTCTTTCTACTGGTTTGAAATTTCAGTCCCGCTTCATAGTAGGTAGCATTAACAGTGTACTTACATAAAAAAAATAGGTAAAATGTACTGTCATTCATACTGGGTAGGTTTAAGGGTGGGTCAACAGTGTAATTACAAATGTAAGTACAGAAATTAATTACAGATGTAAAGGGTTTTATATATATAATGTAAAAATGTGTACGTACACAATAAGAGCATTGAATCTAATTATTAATTTAAATGTAAGTACATAGTAGCTAAGGCCACTTTAAGTGGGAACAAAGTTCTTTAAGGTTCTACTTTTCCAGCCTCTCAAGTGTGTTGAAACAAGCTAAAGAACAAACAAATGCAGAAAATAATAATCATTAAAAAACGTTAGCAGCTACAGCACACACACATTTTTGAGTCATTAACTAAACAAACAATAACAAAAGGCAAACTTACCCGCAACTATGGAAACTAGAAGCAAAACTGGCACCCAAACTACCAAATTCAGTCCCATATTAATAGATCCAAACTACTGCAGGCCTCTTGCTTCAGCAGTTCTGTTTCACTCCGATTCTCAGATTTACAAACTAGGAGTGGAGACTGCCATTCCGAGACATGTAAGGACAGATGACCTAATGTGTTTCAGAATTTCGCAAACGCAGTTTCATCAAGGAAATGTGTAACCACAGGCAAGTTTGGACAAATGAACACAGAAAGACAGCTTGGGGCTCCTACATTTTACGTGTGCACGCAGACAAAGTTATTTTATTAAACGGCTTCCACTGTTTTCACACAAGTTGTTCCACTGATTTTCAACCAATCACTTTTACTTATATAGCGCTTTTAACAATACAGATTGCAGCAAAGCACTGAACATTATCAAACTGGAGAACAGAGTGACGGTGATGTATAAGGATGAGATTAAACACAGAGACGGTCTCTGTATGATAATCACTAGAAATTAGGTGCTCCAGAACTTCTTCTTTTATAAGAGCAAGTCATTGTTTTTAGCACAATTCAGAGTTGAGCAATTACTATTATTTAGGCTCTGTAGCTTATTTTTCTCTGTGTATTCCATTTGCTAGTTTTATTTATTCAACCCTAAACTTGTATTTGTAATAAAGTCGAACCAGGTGTTCTGTACCATCTAGTGGTCATATTAATATTTTAAAAAAGCATTTCAAACATTCGCCTCGCGGCAATTTTCTGCATTTTACTTCAGCATGAAATGGAAATTTTACTGAAAATCAAGTCCTTGCATAATATTTAACTCATAACATGTTCAATAAAACGGTATATAAAGGCATTTAAAAATGTAATAATAAAAAGTGTTGTATGGTCATGTTAGAATTAAATTTAAAAAGCTGTTTACCGTGTGAAGGCACAGTGCAAAATGACAAAAATATATGGTAGAGAGATAGATTAAATGGTAATAAATAAATAAATGATAATGATGATAATAAATAAAGAAGGAATCATACAGATGTTTTCAATTTGTGCACTAATTCATGTGTGCATGCTCATGTGGTCAATTGTTTTACATAAGCATCCTGACACTGCAAAGCTGGTCACTGCTTGTACAATTGAATATTAAGTGAAACAGGTTAGCTCTCTAAATCTCTCTCTTTCCATCTCTCTACTTATCTCATTTTTTACAGTCGATTAAAAGAAGTGGAAATGGAGGAAAGGATAAGAGGGCAGTAAAAATCACATCTCAGAGCCGAGCAGGAGACAGATGTCTGAGACCATACTCAGACCTCTTCTATAGAAATATAATGCCATATGCCTTTCTCACATTTCACCCTTCTTGTTTTCCATCCTTCACCTTTCTTTGTCGAACAGTTGTAGATATTGCTTTACGTTTACAATGTGTAACGATGTGTTTCAGTCTTTACGTGACCCTCATGACATTTGCATTTGTGTGTGTATATTAACCCAAATGAATAAGAAAACAATTAAGACTAATCTAATCTTTAATGGAAATGATCATTATACACTAAAATTTGGACGTAGTGGCTTTAGTTTGACTTGTTTACATCTCTTGTGAAAAGGTGTTAGAAAACAGCAAGTCTGACTTAGATGGTGAGATGCTGTTGCACACAGCATAATAATTATTATTATTTTGGATACGTTATGATCAGAAATGTTTTTTCTCATTTTTCTGGTCAAAGCCGAGTGAGTAAGCCTTATTATTTGCTTCAGAGAGTCAAAGGGAAACATTAGGCACCACATAATTATTGTTTTTTACCCGGTCTAAACATAGCCCTTCTCTGAACGTTGAAGTTGCATCCTCCACAACTCGCTCAAGTTAAGGTTTTTTGCTGTAATTTAATGTATAAAATAGGCTATCTACATTTTGTATGTATGTGGTAATACAAACAGATTCATAGGTTACACTACACTTAGCCTATATGCTAGGTATTCCTCAGAAAAAAAATAAATGAAGAGGAAAATTTATTTAACATTTAATATATTATATATGTTCATAAGGGGGAAAAGGATTCCCACAGATAACATTGAAAAACTTATTGAATATAGGCTTTTAATTCTAATAGATTTATAGAGGCCTATGCATGCAGCTTTGTTGTGGATTGTTTTAAAATTGGACAAATATTTCTGTTCTGAACATCTGACCTTTAAAGATAAAACAACAAATCCAATGTAACGTTTTAACAACTTTATTTAAAGCATGCTGCACAACTTCAAGTTTCCAAGTCAATACAGTTTACAAAAGACTGCATGCAGCATTGAGGTCTTCACGTAGAAAGTGCCTGACACACCGAGCACTGCGCATGCAGAGGGAGTGACGTCAGCCGGTGTGATCGGGGAAAACGTGCAAGTGCCCCACCAGATGAACATCTGCCCCCGTCACGTGCTCTCGGCCACAAGTTAAACTCGAAGAAAAATACATTTTGACATCTTCAGATTCATAACACCTGCAATTCAAGGTGCAAAAGTCACCGTTCACAAAACGACATGCGTCTGGAAGTGATTGTCTAGTACAAACCAGGATGGTGGGGTTGAGAATATAAAGGAAATGTGGAATAATAAGGCTTGAACCCCAGGGGGTCAAAACAAATTAACTTGTGGGGTGTTTGTAAATGTGCTTTTTTTCAAGCAAGCATAGGTTTTAACGGGGTTTTCGGTGAGAATTAAAGTTCGAGCGTTTATTTTAACATCGATAAATTTCACTTGTAAAAAGACTTCACCATGGCAACACGTGGCTCACGCGCTTTCCGTTAAGACCAGTTTTGCGCGGGTCCGTCGAAAGAGCATGTTATCGTTTAACACTTTGTTATTAAAAATCGTTAAAAGTATTTTAAGTTAAGTTAACCTTTACGAAAATTAACTATAGCCTAATTAAACCATGCATGGCCACAAAATGAACTATGGTGTTGCTATACTAACCGTTTAACCCTGGTATTTGCAGTAAAACTGTGATTATACAAATATTAATATGCCAGAAAACCATGGTTACCGTCGTATAATTTGTAAGGTAGCTTATAATAACTTTAACAAACATAATCCAATAAATACATACTTTGAGTTTTTTTCTGAGGTAAAAACGTGTGAACACTTCACTGTATAAAATCACAAGCAAAATGACCTCAAATACAAAAAGCTACGTAAACATGAATAAATACATTCTCATTTCGTAAACGTGCAGCTGCAATATGTCTTCTTTGCCTCAGTCCATCCACGCCGGAGTGAAAACATAAGTTGCATATCTCCGTGGCTCCCAGTCTGAGGTGTCACTCGGACATGCAGCCCGGTTACAGGTGACACCCGCGGCTAACTCAGTCCGATCATCACCGCCTCCACATCTTTGGATGGTCTCCGGTCCTTGACCAGGAAGTTGATCATACTTTCAGACTTGATCATGAGATTGCAACCGAGAAAGAAGATCCCGAACATCACCGTGAGCGAAAGAACGCACAGCACCGCGATCTGCACCACGCGCGTAACGAAGAGCTTGCGCTCGTCCTGAGCGAGAACTAAAGACCCGCCGCCGTCGTTTGCGGTCACCTCGCTTCCGTTCCCCGTGCAGCAATCAACCAGTGTCCCCGCCAGTTCTTGACTGCGGTTGAGCAGAACGCCGTGCGTAAACACAGTGTGGTTAAAAAACGTTCCGTTCATCCTGAGCGGAGACGCGGAGCACTGGAGCTGACGGCAGACTAGTCTCTTGTGGCATCAACTCACTTTCTGCAACTGCCTGTTGAGTCAAGTTTCAAGAAGGGGGAACTAATAAAAGTATCTCCTAAAATCATTTGTCATGGGTCATATCATCAGTCTACGCTCAACCTGGATAAAAAATGTGCTTGATTCTGTGAGAAGTCTGTACAAGCACGATGAGCTCTCAAGGCACTTCCAAAGCAAATGTAGCTCAGCTGAGACCTGCGCGCAGGTTTCGTTTACGCGCCTGGTCCATATGAAGGAGGTGGGGGCCGGAGGAGAGAGAGATGGACGCGCCATCAGCCTGCATGTCGCCAGGGAGACCGTTCTCTGTCAGCAGAGCTCAAGAGGATGTTCTCATCAATGCTATTTGATCCAGTGGTCAAAAATGTCAAGACAAATCACCGGAAGCCCACGCCTTGAGCTGCGGACGCAACTCTGTGATTTTTTGAGTGATGTGCTTTTGGAAGAAATTCAAACTCATCTTGACTTATTCAGACAGAGATTTTTTTGTAGGATTCCTAAAGTGAAGTGCAAAAAAACCCCCAAAAAACTTTAGAACAGAAGCATGACATGCATTTGAAATAATATTAATTATTATTATTATTTTAAATGAACAGTTTAACCTTTACACAAAACATTAAAAAATCCGTTAAAACAAACTGCATAGTTTTTGGGTGAGTAATACTTAATACATCCAGCTTCGGCTCATATATTTTGAGTAGCATCATGATCAAAGGTGGGGGGGGGGGAACTATTGAGAGGCCCAAACTAATTAAACATATGCAATTTGATGATATTTATAATCATCAAAGCATTTAAATTTGTTATTTACGGGCAACAGTTTGTTCAAAGATAAATGAAGATTAAACATTAACAAGTCTTTATCTTTACAGGAAAAAATAAATAAAATAACAGCCTCATGCAAAGCATTTCTGGAAACCAATTTCAGAAAAAAGAGGTTGATGAGGAATTATGGTTCCTTTAATGCTTTGTAAGAGGCTGTTTTGAATAGTTTTATTATGTAAAGATAAAATACTTGCTCATGTTTACTGTTTATTTATATTTGAACAAACTACAATTTTTGTGCACAAAATGAGCTAATTTAATTTCCTCTTCTTTTCAGTTTCAAAAATGTCTGGGCATTATGAGTTTCTGGAGTTTTGGTGTTGGGATTTGGACTCATTCTTGCCTGATAGATTTCCAGCTGCTGAAGAGTTTGTGGCCATCTTTGACATATTTTTCGATGCACTCTTTGACTACGAAGTCATGCTGTTAGCTTCAGTATATGGTTTTACACATACACACAAGGCCTTTCCTGAAATAGACGTTGTAAGAATCTATAGTTTGCCTCGACCCAGATTCCACTCCACAATATGTGTTTGATCGTGCCGATCTACCAAGAAGGCTTAATTAGTATAGAGGAGAGATAAGTCAATAGTTATGTTGATTGAAGACCATTTGGGATAGTCACATATTGAGCAAATGGTCCCCCATTATAGCATGGAAGCGGGTGTGGGACACTGAGAACCATCTCAGACAAAGAGGTGTTAGAACATGATTAACATACAGATCA
>JAUMHR010000045.1:14647049-14670979 GCA_032361145.1 Enteromius fasciolatus
TTCATGCTTTTCAACGTTTTCAACGATAAACAAATGCATATTTGAGTAAAGATCCAGAATATTTGTTCAAAGTTATCTGGTCTAATAATTCACACAACCTCAACAGAACTATTTCTCTTTTTTAAACTTACTGTCACAGAATGTTCAGAAAACATTCAAACGTAACAATCTAATGTTTGCAAAATTATAAAATGAAACGTTCCTTTAACATTCTGATAACCAAGAAAATAAATGTATGCTTTTCACCTTCAGACATGAATAGAAATGTTCTTAGAGCACAGTGTGAATACTATGATTTTAGTGAAAACAGATTTAGCAGATAATATGTTTTTCTAGATAGAATTCACATTAACATCACAGACACATATATTTGCAGTTGATGTTTAGCTCAGGCACACACATATTACTGCCAAAGCAGACAAATCTCACTTGCGGGGCTTATGACAGACTCCATCAGAGACCATTGTTGTAAATAAATGCAGTGCATCCCTTTATCTATAAATGTCCCCAACAATTTCCCCTGCTTTTATCTCATCTGTACACTATCACACTCCTGCTCTGCACTGATGCTGGCCACACGTTATATGTGTTCAAACTGGTAGTGAATGAAAATAAAGCAAGCAATGACAGTCAAAATATCAGAATACCCAAGCTGTTTTTATCCACATAATGAAGGTGAATAGTCTTCGTTCTATTTGTACAGAGTTTTGACAATTCCCTGAATACCTTAGGGAACACTTTCTAGCTGTTGATGTGTAATGTATAAGAGGAAACACTATTAGGGAATATTGAGTTATATTTTGTCCAGAAGCAATGGTTTAAACACCTGAAATGATAGATTAGTTTCTTGCAAATATGTTCACATTATTTGATGAACTGGAGTTACTTGTATATCATTATGATGTTTTTAGCAGTTGTTTGGATTCTGATGGCACCCATTCACTGCAGAGGAAGTGATGTAATGCATGCAGATGTAGCATCTTGGATCGACTTAAAGTGAGTGAAATTCGAGCAGTTTTTGGGTGAACAATTCCCATAACCTTGCATGTAAATGTATCTCAGGTTCGACCACAGTACAAGAACACAATAAAACTCATACAGAAACCTGACTTACATATATCTGAGCTCAGACTCTTTCCGGACCAGCGCGTCCTTTATCCGCTCGATTTTGAAGAGCTCGCCCTCAATGTCCTCCACAGTGATGGTGGAATCAGCCATGGACACCACATCCTCTTCAGCTGTGATGAAGAACACATGAACTACGATGACGCACATTACATTACGCCCATGAAAAGAAGCAATTTCAGAACAGAGATATTCGTGGTACATTGGGAAAAAAATGTCAACATTCTTAAATGAAGCATAATTACTTAAGATATTAAGCCTTTCTCCTTAAAAGATTTTTGATTACAGTGGATTACTTGTGTTTTTGAAGGAAATACTAGCAAATATTTTTAAAAACCACTACATTTTGTCACATTTTTCATGACTTATTATCTGATGTCATTCGGCTCCTCAGTAATTGTACCCTAATAATGTTTAGACATTGTATTTGTACTGGAAAACAAGACAGAAAAAAAAATCAGCATCATTATCATTACATGAAAATCATTTGGTTGCAATGTACCACCAACTGCTGTCACTATCCAGTGAAGTTTGTGATTTTTGTGAAAGAAGTAAATAAATAAGCCATAATACAGCATAATTAGTGCTGTCAAATGATTAATCGCGATTAATTGCATCCAAAATAAACATTGTCTTTACATAATGTGTCTCTATTTATTATGTATATATAAATACAAACACTTGCATGTATATATTTAGGAGAAATATGTTATGTTTACATTTTAAATATATTTATATATGTTATACAGTAGAAGAATATTACTATATAACATATACATATTTTCAAGACATACACCGTATGTGTGACGTTTCTTGTCTGTCTGTTCTGGTCTCCCCTGTCATAGTATTTTTGGTTTAGTCCTGTCTTGTCCTTATTTGGTTTTTCATGCCATTATGTTCTCATTAGTTGATTTTGTCCACCTGTGTTTCTCCAGCTGCCCTCACTTTTGATGATCAGTTTTTGTGTATTTAATGCCCATGTTTTTGAGTTCTAGCTATTCAGTGTTAACGTTACGTGTATCTTGTCTCCGTGAAATTGGTTTGTTGTTGTCGCTGCCTCATCAGCTTTTGTTTTGTGTTAAATCCTAGTAAAACGTTGCATTCAGAATTTTCCTCGTCCAGAGAGGCATCAGCTGCACGCATCACCACGGATCACGTGTGACAGTATGTGTGTGTCTTAATATATCGTAATAAATATACATAGTATACACTTATTTTGGAAGCGATTAATCACCTGACAACACAAAAAAAAATATCATATAATTTTGATGGACATGCGTGACAGTATTCATGTTTCAAACAAACAATAACAAAAACTTTGAATTAGATACTGTATGCTGTTTTGCCAGTTTGTTGTCCTTCCCTTGAAGATAAAAATAACAGCATCATCACACATTTCACACAGAAGCAGGGCTTCTCTAATCTGGAATCAACTAACAAGCACCCTGTTGCTGTCCAGCCACATTTCAAAGCAGGCTGAAGCTAAGGTGTTGTGTATGATGCTCGTCACTGTGCTAATTGGGCTCATATTATTACTGAACTCTGCAGGAATCTGAGGGTGGGCGAAAGCATTCTGGTGACAGACCAACATCACGCATGTAACACTGACTAAAGAACATCTAAAAAAATGCATACATTCTGATTCTAAGTTTTAATATCTTTAGTTTGTTTGATGAAAAATAAGAGGTTTTAGATTATTATGATTTTGATCTCTCATTCTGACGGCACCCATTCACTCCGGGGATCGTTTGCTGAGCAAGTGATGCTAAATGTCTCATCATTTCTATTCTCATGAAGAAACAAACTCATCTACATCTTGAATGGCCTGAGGGTGAACACGTTTACATTTTAAGGTGAACTACTCCTTTACGTAACTCTAAAAATCAAGATGAAACGAGGTTCTGCTAATGTTTTATTTGTGCGCGCAGTGACTGCACGTTGATTTTTTTTTTTTTACAATTGCACTTCTCAATTCGATGTCTGCATTTCAAAGACCTTCAGCCTTAAAAAAAACAGCAGAATAGTTTTTTGCACCCTAAAAAGCGAGGCAGTCCGTATCCTCAGATGACTCATTTGGCTTATCCTATGATGCGTTAAACAACTGCAATGCTTCATAAACTAAGTTCTGTCTCTATGGCAACAACCTGGGCCTTCAGTTTTACACAGTTATTGGATTTCAAAACAATGGGATTGACCCTCAGATCCAGTAGCGTTCTGGTTAAGGCCACTGCAATCCCTGGTGCAGATCAACAAACATGCGTGGCATTTCACTTATTTTTACACCTATGCATGTAAACACAAAACTAAAATGAAAATGAATTATGTACTACTTATTGGAATTATGTTATGCTATTCCCCATCTATAATTACAAAAAATATCACTGTATGGGCTTTTGGGGTTGTTCAATATTTTTCATTGCTGTCCTTTTCTAAAATGCCAAAGCAAATCAGGTAAAGAAAACTGAGTTAAAGGAGCATTACTGTTATTAGGATTTTTTTTAGCACATGTAAGCTTAAAAAAAGCATTTGTAAGAACCCGGCTCATTTCCTTTGGGTAACATATTCCATCTTTACTTTAGGAGTCTGCTGTTATAATAGCCAATACATATCAGGTTAGCATGATTTAAGAGTCCTCTGTGATGTAACAGACCGACCTGATTTACATTTGATCTCAAACAGATTTACTTATCAAAAGGTCTGTGTGATATTAGTTGATTCATGACTCACTAAGGGACTATTGAGGTTCTGGGGGCCATAGGGGGTCCATGAACACCCCCCCCCCCCAAAAAAAAAATGTATTCCTACAAAAAAAACAACTAATATGCATTTAGTTTTGAGGAAAGATGTTTTGCATTTGTATTGCTTTTTTTGTGAGAAAATATGTTTAAATGTTTAAATTTGTTTGAAACAGAAGTCTTCTGTAACATCGTAAACACCTTAATAGTCACCCTTGATCAATTTTACGCATCCTTCCTCAAGACAGTGAACATTTATTGGCATGGAACACATTAAAAAAAATGTTTTAGACAATCGATTTAACAAATGATACATTTTATTGTATATACATTTTTTTAAACGGTTGGGTTTGAAACAGAGATGCAGTAAATGCGGAAAATAAAGTCATTCACAAATCACCAATTTAAAGGTGAAGTGTGTAATTTATATCAGCACACAGCATCTTTAAGGAGTTCAACTTTATATCTAGTTTTTATCAGGAAACCCAGACGAGTTCACTGGCTTACAGACGGTGCTATCTGTGTTTTTACTGGCGGCTGACACTGACACCTTCCAGGCTGTAAAGAGCGAACATATTGTTCTGATATAAGGTACATCTTTTATCCCTCCATCTTCTCTACACTTCAGTGCTTTTTCTCTCTCTCTGCCCTCGGAAACACTATAAGCTATGAGTCACCTCACAGCGCTGAGCAGATATTGGCTTTTAATTGCCTGACAGCCAGTGAGAAAAGACATCTAAACAAACCATACCCACCATGGGAAAACAAAAGGGATGGAAAACAGGGGTGATAAATCAAGATCAGGATTATGGGATACCTTGATGTGGTCTGGTCAGTGTGCTGAGACGTGTTGTATGTGTGTGTGAGTGTGAGTCAGTGCCGCCCACCTGAATGCTTCAGATCAGTCCTGACAGATTTATTCACATGTGTCAGTTCACCAGAGACTTGCTCTGTCTCACTCCCGGAAAAACTATGTTAAACTGACATGAATTCACAGCTTCGTGTATCAAAACAACATGATACTCTGAAGTCAGAGAGGATTCAGATGGAGATGGAAGACATGCAGGACTGTGAACTTGAGGTTTCTTAGTTGTGTGAAAACAAAAAGAGTAAAACATGTCTGAATATCAACTAAGCCAGTGATTCCCAACCAGAGGTGTATGTAACCCAACTTGGAAATATTGCAATGATGTATAAAGGAGTACAAATCAGTTTTGGAGTGTTACTGAAAGTGTCAAGAATCATCCATTATAACTGTAAATAAAATAAATAAATGATAGACTTTTATGTTTTATTTTATTTGTTATTTTGAACTGTGAGATTGTTTTCATTACAATTAAGCACTTTTAAATTCCCTTTTAATTCTCAGTTATTTATTTAATTATCAGTTCAATAATAATAATATTTTTTTATTAAATGAATGAATATTAAATAAATTAAAAAATATAATTAAATATAATAATTGCACAATATTTTATAAAATACAATAGCCTAAAATGTATTACAACATGAAGGTGATTTATGAGGACACTTTCTATATCCATAATCCAAAAGACTTACAAAAAACATACTAAATGGAGTTACTTAGAAAATCTAAAAATGCAGAAGGTTTCCTGTCAGTGGTAGGTTTAGGTGTAGAGTGATAGAAAATACAGTTTGTACAGTATAAAAACATACGCCTATGAATCAATTTGTTTGTGTGTGTGTAAAATATCACCCAAAAATGTATTAAATGAGCCATGAACCATCATAAATATTCATGCCGGTCTTCTACTAGTGTCTATATAGCCTATAAAAACCCCTTCAAAACAATTCATTGTAAATAATGATAGTAGGTGGGTCAACAGCCTTTAAAACATTAATGTGACAACAGCAGATCAGGTTGGCACATCTCCTACGCTTGAGAATCCTTTTATAAATCTACGTCATTCCTGTCGAAACAAAGGAGGCGTTGGGATCTCACAATGTCAATCAGTTTTCACAGTTTCAGTCTGGAAAGAGCTACTCCTACACCATGCAGTACGACAACACGTACACAAAGCCTTTGATTGCATTTTACCACACAAACTACAGCACTGAACATCAAAAGTTTCTTTAAAATGATCTGTTTGTCCAACCAATGTGGAAAGGAAGGAATTAACTAGGACACCTGTGTGCCAATTATTAATGCAATTACATTTAGTGGCGATTTAAATATGCAAGGAGGTACTGAGGCATAATTTACTATAGGTCATTGAACCAACCAACCAACCCTAAGTGTTTAGATATAATTTAAAACCACGTCTCTTCTGCATGTTGCACAAACAGCATCAAAGGCCTTGTTACAGCAAAACCCAAGAGATGTGAGGACAACAGCACTTTATACGTTTTATTTGTTTGTATGTCTTCTGAAAGGTGAATCTTTAACCATTAAAGCCCTTGCATCCATAGAACCGATTAGATCACTGTGCCAAAGGAACTGAAGGAGTTTCTTACACTTTTCAGAGTCCGTCAAGTTCTATCAGATTTAATGAGAAGAACTGCGGTGAACCGCAGATTTTTAATATGGGTTCAAGTTCAGTTGAAACTCTCTTGTCTAGAAAGCACATTTCAGACTTGATCTGAGGTTTTTGAGCTGTAAAGTCAAAACTCTTGTGTAGCTGACACATGCCAGAGTGTGTGATCGGTGCGAAGTGGATCTGCATGATTCTGCCTGGAGCGAAGAGCGTTCGTTTGTTGCAAAATCAGCGCTGGTATTTCATCTTGTTATAAAATTGCACTGAGATGACTTTTTTGAGAAAGTATTATTATGGATAGAAGGCTCGTATTTTTGGCCAGAAGCAGTGGTTTGAAGTTAAAATCTCGATGGATTTGTTTATTACAAATATCTCCTCACAAGACGTTAAATAATGGTCTGGAGCAGTGTGGATCACTTGTGGATTATTGTGAAGTTTCGATCAGATATTTGGACTCTCATTCTGACGGCACCCATTCGCTACAGAGGATTTATTGATGAGCAAGTGAGTAATTATGCAACATTTCTCCAAATATGTTCTGATGAAGAAACAAACTCATCTACGTCTGCATGAGGGTGAGTAAATTTAAGCAAATCTTCTTTTCTTTGGTGAACTATTTCTTTAATTAATGGGTTTTGTGTTTGTTTTGTGAGAATATTTGTCTTACATATGTAGGCTCTGCACAATGGTGAGACTCCCGACCATTAGATTAAACTGAAAGTCTTTAACAGACTCGTACATCTGCAATGAACCTCCTCTGACTTCTCTTATTCAGTTTACAGTGATATTCCGTTGTGTCATGCAGAAAAGCTGAATCACAAAGACAGTTTTCAATTTGATCAGTCACTTTGCATAAAAATCTCTTGAGCAAGGCACTCTGATTTAACCAATTGCATGGCTGTTTGCTGCGGCACATTGTCATGTGGAGAACTAAATTCTTTTAGTTAACGAAGCTGGGTTTTTCTGTAACACTTTTAATTGCATGATCCAAATTTAACATCTTGCCATATTGTGCCTTGTGATCAAAATGATAATAACGGGATGTTAACACAACATATTCTTGGCATCACCACACATTATAGGGATCCCATCTGTTAAAGATATTCACTAAAAGCATATTTTGTAGGTTTGAATGCCTCAACTGGAAAAGGAGAGACGATACAATTCTTCAAAATGCTTCATACTGTGTTTCACCCAAGAAAACCATAAGCAAAGAATTTTCATTGGTTTAATCCTCCATCACTAATAATCACTTCAAATCTCATGATCTTTAGTTAAATAAACTGAATACACCCTGAATAAACACATTATGCTTGACTAACCAACCAGTAATCCTTGAAAATACTAGAAGATCAAGAGGTCTTATGGAACTAAAGTGACTAGAAAATTTGATGCATCACAAACGCATGGCTTTTTACCTTGATATCTCAGTTTCATTATTGTTCTGATGGTACACCTCTAATAAGCGAACGGTTTGTCTTTCCCGCGCTTCAAATCAACGTTCTGGGAGTATTTAAATTTAATGAGCGGGGAAAAAAAACAGTTTGCTGCGCGGGAACAAATTCCGCATAAAAACGGCAGCAATAAATACACATATGCAACTATAACTACAACAGCAATTTCCACCAATTCAACTATAGAGTGTATAGTTAAAATACAGTTGTTTAGGTAGCCCATGACAAAGTCCTTTTATTGGAATATTTTTAATAGATAGCCTAAATTTCAGTCAGGGCAGCCGACAGCAAGCAGTCTCTTTCCACCCTGCGATAATGTTGAAAACATGATTGTATTTCCTTTGTCAAGTCATTAGAAGAAAACTGGAATGAGCAAATAGCTGCTTCATGGTGTGAAAACGATACTGGAACATGACAGGAAAAATAACTTTAAATATAGCCTACTGTTAAATGAGGGACAAATCATGGCTTGAACTGTTAGTAGCTTAGTCTAAACTCCAGATATAAAAAAAAAAAAAGAAGAAAGAAAGAAAAAAGTACCTGAGCTATTTTTGAACACCTACTTAATATTCACTACTGTAAGAAAAACAGTGAAAGCATACTATAATGTATAATTGTTTTAAAACAGCCTGGTTATAAAAATGGCATCGTTAGTAGAACCCTCAAAACATACATTCATTTAAATAGACACTTCACATAGCCTTCCTTGCTTTCTGTAACTATGGACCGAATTAGCGACACTATAAATAACTTTCAAAGCGATTTGAAGACGTTAAAGAGAACTGGATCAATGTAAAAGTAGCATCTTTCATGCATACGTAAAACTGAAGTCAAATATGCCACGAGATAAGCACTCAACATTCATAAACGCATGCAGAGATACATTTCATCACCTTGTTTGACTGTGTCTCCGCAGAGCTCTGTTTGATCCAAGGATCCGTACAGTTTCGGGGTGCTGCGTCCTTTCTCCATGCTTTCAAGCTCCACAACACGCTTGAAGTTTGAGCTGGATCAGAATGTCGCTGCTTTGCTCTTCGGCCGGCGAATCAAAGCGCAGTTTGACTGGTGGTGGTTTTTAACTCCATGTCCTCGGTGATGCGCGCGCCCGCACCTGCTGCCGATTGCTGTGTGCGCGCGCGCGCGTGTGACACATCGATGCTCAATACAAGTACTCTCCCATTACCTGAAAGCGCCACCCTGTGAATAACGGGAAAAGTGACGTTGAAGTGAAGTTAAAATCTCTGTCAAATGTAGCCTACACATTTTTATACTATCCTCCTGAGGCCCAGAAAAAATTAAGTTTTCTGAATTTAGCATGCATTCATTGCATTGTTTGGAGCATAGGACAAAATGGAAATTAACAATTTTAAAAATTACATTTTGGTAGACTATCGCTTACGCATAGGAACCAATTCCCACTATCAATTGCTTAATAGCACGCTTATTATCAACAATATTGGCTGTTTGTTAGCAGGCTATAAAGCACTAATTTTGCATGAGCATATATATTCTACATCCCTATTGACTACTTTACTAACTATTAATATTAAAATATTTTATTATTTTATTTATTGTGTCAATAAACACAACGTGTAATAAACATGCTTTTAGTCCTAGTGTTTAACTTAACTGCTTAACTGATTGGTAAAATGTTTTATTTAAATTATAGCAAAATAATTAATAAAATACAACAAAAACAAAATAAATACATACAATTCTTTAAAAAACCACATTTTTTTAGCTATAATTAGCATTATAATTTGGAGTTACAAATATATGTAAAAGTCATAGAAATATTTACATAGTCTCTTGGGATGTTTTCTGTTAGTTCAAGTTGATGAATATTTGTGGAAAGTTAAAGGTTGTAAATTTAACCAAAGCAACTATAATTACTACTTACCTTTAAAAATGTAAATCGCTCTCAATCTCTGGGTCAGTGGACTCAATGTCTTTGTAATGTTCATATTCAAAAAAAAAATAAAAAGCAGACAGGCTTTTATTAGAAAACACTTTTAATTTTAAGAACAGGTCCCTATCACGAAAAGGTCCATGTCACAAATTCCTAGAAACATTCTGATCAGCATACAGCCTTTCCTCTGTGATAACACAGCCATGCGCTTAGATTAATTTGAATTGTAAAACAAGTGGTTTATCCCAGTTAACAGCCAGAACATAAAAGTTAAATACACATTGTGCACTGTGAATGAGGCCTACACAAAATGCTTGTGTGGGTTGGGTTTCAGCTTAAGGAGGGGTTACAACTTGAAGGCATCTTGCTGAACCATTAACAGCCTGGTTGCACTGACAAAACATGCTTCTGAAGCAAACCTCTGAGGAGAAAGCACTGTAGCTATGTGGTCTGACCCTGGTGTCAATGCTGTTAGATCAACACTGACACCTCGCTGTGCCACGAATTTTTAAGATGGCAAATTCACACTCACTGATTATAGAATAATGTATAACACGATTAAAGCTGGGTCAAAGTACACCAATTGTTATGTTGCAGAGTGTATCAAGACAGACAAAATGACAATTGATGCATTTGTTGAAAGAGGAAATTATTGAATTGAATTTTTTTTTTTTTCAAACAATGAAATGTTAAGAATATGTATTCCCATCTCTCTCACTCTCTTTTTAAATGAGTTGTCAGTCACAAATATGCAACTCTACAAACTGCTCTATACAAGCTGTACAGGAAAATTGACTCAAGAACAAGTTTGGGAAGCTTTTTTCCCCCTCAATACAGGTTTGGCAAACTTAATTTCTAAGTGTTCTCAATACCTTAAAATGGAAATGAGTTACTGTAATTATCTCCAATACATCACTTTGCTACTGACACTTAATTGTAGAAAATGTGACAAATAAATGAAAAAAAAAACAGGTAACAGGTTTGTCTTCGCTTCAGATTACAAATATTTGCAAAACATAACAATGGTAAAGAAAGGGTGTGAAGATGTTAGAAACAATAGGCACTATTTGCTCATGTGGCAGTGTAGCAGAGAAGCATGTTTACTGTAAGCAAACAAAGCAGATTAGCTCATCTCTGGTCAAAGTCCATCAGTTTATGAAAAGGCTGGCTTGTAAAACAACAAATCTTCACAAAAAAACAGATGAATTATGGGATATTCAAGTATGTATTGGAACTGTACTAATTCTCTCAAAGCTTAAAATAATCCCAAATAGAGATTTATCTCTGTCTTGAGATAAACTTCATCCATGATGGGCATTTTGATGGAAAATGAAACGGTTTTATTACAAATATATCAAGATATATTTACTTGAGAATGAAAATGACTTCAGATATCAAGTCATGGTGTCAGTGGGGTAAGAAAAATAATTCCCTGTTTTTCTCACCCCATTTAATAATTTAAAAAGTAATTACAAGATATTGAGCTGTTTTATAAAGCAAAAAAAATAATAAATCTTTCCTTACATTGACACATGTTTTGATTTTCTAATCATAAACTTACTTATATTAGAAAACCAAACTTATGTCATTACTTCTCAAATGAATGCATCTTTTTTTATAATGAAAAACAAGACAAGAAAAAATGATTTTCAGCGTACTAAACAGTTTCAGTGTCATTTCACTCTTAGTTCTTCTAATTTGCTCTTTGTTGAGAGGTCACTCTTTGCTTCCACTGATTAAGATTTATCCACGGTCCACTTGTTTTTCCCTCTGGTGTCTTCCATAGCGGTCTCAAGCCAGTCCTTCTCCTGGTCCGACTCAGACTCACTCACCTCAGTGTCGGCGGCCAGCAGACGTGAATAGTTTATCCGGCGCTGCCGAGGAATCTTCCACTTGAGTACGGCAAGAGTGCTGCTCCACAAAGCCAGAGTGACCGCCATGCCTTGGAAAAGCAACTGGACCCCAAATCTTTGCACCACAAACCCAGCCGCCAGACTGCCAAGCGCCGCTCCCAACTCCAAAGAAAGCACCTCAAACAGACGTAAAATGGTCTTTTCGGTGCCAGGAGTGGCGATGTCCTCGCTTTGCGCCGTTACAGACCACCAGAGGGCGCCGGTGCCGAAGCCTGCCAGCAGTTGAGCGGGTATTACAGCCCACGGGCCCCACAGAAAGGAGTAATAAAGACACTGCAGGGCTAAACCAACAACGGCAAGTACTAGCAGCCAACCGTGGTACTTCAGAAACCGGGAGAGATGCCCAGCAAACGGAGCAAAGCCAGTTTGGCTTAAGTGCGCCAGTGCTAAAGAGACGCCCATGTGGATTTCGGTGGCCCCGCAGTCCTGCATGTACCATAAGAGGAAATCTGACACAGCTGAGCTCACCATGCCCATCAAAACCACAGTGACGGCACAAAGTATTGCCTGAGAGTTCCCATGCACCAGTTGTAGTGCCTTAAAGCCTCCACTAGTGGCCCGCTCACGCTTGCGGAGGTAAAGAGGTAGCAGGGCGGCTGTAGGGACAGTTAGGATCATAAATACAGTGTAGGAGTAAAACTCCAGTGTAGTTCCTGTAAGACAAAACAGGCTTGTTACAAGAACTCCGACTGCACAGTTGCCAAAAGCGGCTCCAAGTTGCTTCCAGACCTTCACCACGTTACGGCGGTCGGTGGCGTCTACGAAATCCAAGTATTCGTAGAGCCCATCATCCGCCGTCCATTCCAATGGGGCGGCCATGAACTCCCACAAACCCATCACGATGAGAACCAGAAAGAACATCTGATGCTGGGCGTCCATGACTTTTAGGCTCCCCAGGAACTCAGTGTGAGGATCTTCTTCCTGGTCAGGCTTCTTCAAAGATCTCAGGCCTCTTGCTGTCCAGTTGGAGCTTACTTCATCAGGGTGTTCGGTACTTAAATACGTTTGGTTTATTGAGTAAACAGTAGTGTTTGATTGTGATGGGACACTCATCTTTTCTACAATGGGGGTGGGATCAGCATCGGCTTGACTAGCATTACAGCGTCCGCTTTCAGCTTGGATTCCTGCTGATGGGAAGAGCTGAAGAATCAAAACCAGCACTGCCGAGGTGAGGAGAGAGCCCACTATGACCGCCCGCCGCTTGTCGTACCGCCTGGCAAGGACGCTGGAGAACGGGCGCCACACCAGAGCAAGCAGGTGCTTGGATGCCATGATGATGCCGATCATGGCGGCGCTAAGACCCAGGTGCCGGAAGTAGAGGGTCAGAAAGGGAAGGAGGCATCCAGAGCCACAGGAATGGAGGAAGTGAAAGACGCCAGCCAGCCGCAAGGCTCCCTTCACATTCCACTGCTTGCTCTTCTGCATTGCTGCCTTCATCATGCCTGTCGATTTCAGTTACCGCTCTGTGAATTTAAAAGAAGATTAAATTAAGGGACATATATATGCAACTTTACAGGTCAGGTAATAAGTACTGTATACAACGGTAAAGTGTCTGTATGTTGTTTTTGTAAAAAAAAAAAAAGGTATAGTACCATGGTACTTTTTGTGCAATGTTTAGAATTTTTGTTCCTTTGTTATAGATGTTGTTTTATATTCTACATTGCGTTATATTATTTACAATAAATAAAAAATTAAATAGATACAATAAATATTGTGCTGTCAATCAATTAATTGCATTCAAAATAAAAGTTTTTGTTTATTTAAATGTGAGTGTGCTGTTTATTTATTAAGTATATAAAAATACATATGCAGTATGTATATTATATATACACACTACCGTTAAAAAGTTTTAGAATAGTAAGATATTTAATGGTTTTTAAATGATGTTTCTTCTGCTCATCAAGGCTGCATTTATTAGATTAAAAATCCAGAAAAATTTGTAATACTGTGAAATATTATTTTAATTAAAATAACTGTTTTCTGTGTAAATATATTTTAAAATGTAATTTATTCCTGTGATACAAAGCATCATTACTCCAGTCTTCAGTGTCACTTTCAGACCTTTCAGAAATCATTCTAATATGCTGATTTATTACTAGAATTGTCAATTTTGGAAACAGTTGTGCAGCCAAATATATAACCTGTGATTTTTTTCCCTATATATTTTTCCATAGGTATATTCAAATACTTACATTCATAAATATGCTTCATTCGCATGGAATTATCATTGTACTTTATAACAAACACCACGGGTTAACTGGCTCCATATGGAGCAAAACTTTGTCCAGTAAACTGCTTTGACATCACATGTACACAACACATCCCCTCACCATGATTTCCTAAAATAAGACATTTCTAGAAAAGCAAAGTAAATTAAAAGCGCATGTTAAGAAAAAATACGGAAGAGAGAGTGCAGTCATTGTATCGCAATTTCACAAAATGAAACCTGACCTATAAGACACAGATGTTTCCCATAAAAGCCTCTTTTAATCTTTAAAATCGCATGAGAATCGTAAATCGCCGAAAGAAAAAACCTGACAGACTTTTTAACATCTGTAAGTAGCCTACACGACAAACTCTGTCAGTTCAGTACAGGTATATCACCATCATCATGGTGCACCTGAAGTAACACGTCACGACATTTCCGTGCGTTTGCGATTTACCTGAGATCTATCGTAGCCTGTCCGTATACTCATGGTTTGCTTGACAGGATATTGTCGATTAAAGTTTTCTTTGGCTTTTCATGTCCACACCGTATCCAGGTAAGGTGTAACAAGTTTTCTTTCTCTTTGACAAACAACCAATGGCCGACCTCAGCGTATCGACCACATTCTAGTTCACTACGCCCCCTGTTGGTGAAAAGATCAGCTTGCAATAATAAAAGAGATGTATACATGAGCCCTTTCGCTGCACCTTTAATTCAACGAGTTAAAATATATTACTTTACAGTTATTGACAGTCTGACCAACACACAAATCAAGAAGAAAATGTCACTGTGAAGTATAACATCTCAGTTTTAGCCTTCTACAGCACATATGGCAAATGTAACAGGTTTCCATACTTGCGTATTGCATACATACTGCAGAAAACTAGGTAGAACTAGGGTACCATGCTATTCTGATCTTAATGCTTACAGCTAAGGCTGCAAACACAATTGCATACTTCCTTAGTAGCCAAAAACAGTGTGTGAAGAGTATGGTTGAAGTATTCGTATACTGGAGATACTTCCATACTATATAGAACATACTTTAAAAAAAATCATAATTATTAAAATCAGGATTTTGAATGCAGCTAGCATCTTTAATGCATTTTATTTTTTATTTTGTTAAAAATGGCAAGTGTCAAATGAAAGTTTAAGTGCTTCCAAAGTGTTAAAATACATGTCCGGGTATCATACAGACACATTATTGTCATGAAAATAATAATAATAATAAAAAAAGTAGTGTAAACATGACATTTTAAAATGTGCAGGCTAGAGCCCTATACAAATCGAGGTCAATTCACAAACACTTATTTGACACATTCAAACAGTCTACTAACATCGTATCTGTTCACAGTTCAGCAGGAAGTTATGGCCTCTTGAGGTTACATGTATTTTAGGCAAAAGAGAAGAGATAAAAAGAGGAAATGCACACACACGAAACACTAAAAGCCTCTGAGAGGTTTGAGGTTTCAGTTTGTCCCGTGACTCAAGCTCTTATTTCATGAATTCGAGTCGTATCATCATTGCTCAATGCCACAGAAGGTGTTGATCGGTAGCGTGAGGGTCTTGTTGACATATTTGCCCAGAGGTTCACCTCCATCTCCCAAACTGTACTTGGATTTTGTACTCGGCTGATGAGAGTATCCCGGATCCAAGCATGGAGAAACTTCGATGCTGTAGGCAAAAGATGACATGTATGATTACTCTAGCATATGTTGACCATTAATAAAGGCAATAAAGAAGGTCATTACTGTTGATATGTATGTATAGAAAGGCATTATAATCTGAATGCTCACCTCTGGACATTCTTGAATGTTTTGCGTGGGTCTTTATCCAAGCAGACTGTGAATGCCCGCTCCTCCAGAACTCTGATATTGGCACTAACAGCTCTGAATGCATGCTAAAGAGAAAACAGGATTGTCACCTCAGTATTTCATTCAAGATTACTAAATGTAACATTTAGAACATTTAAGAATCACTCTGTAATAAGCTTAACATGTTCACTTACTGTGCTGGGCCTTGTGGGACTCATATCTTGGAAACTTATGCTGACACTGTGTAGACCTGTCGGACCAAAGCACCATATTACAAACAAGGAAACCTGCGTCTTTATTAGTTTTCCTTATCTAATATATCAGTAACTTCTTGTTGGTGGAAATACAAAGGTAAGGCTTTAATAAAAACTGCCAGCCAAGAGTCAGTGTCGTTATCTTAAAATAAAACTAAAAACATTTATGTTGACAGAAATAGTTAATACAATATATATATATAATTTCAGTTGACTAAAAATGAAATAAATAAATAAATAGGAATTGTGAAAAAAGAATTAAAAAAAGGAAAATTGGCACTAAATTTAAATTGGAAGCAGATGTCATTATTTGTTCTACTTTTTTTTCAAATGGTTATATATTTTGTTATTTTAATTTATTTCTGATTGCTCTTTACAAATTACAAGATGTATAATATTATACATAACAGTATAATAATTTATTCTAAAAGTGTTTTAAATATCTTAAAATCATGATTTCTTCTTGTTCGTATTAGTCAGTGTATTTTTGGTGATCATGTATCAAAATATTTTATAGTACTTTTTTTTTGGCAACAGTTTATTACTTTTAATTTATTAAAAATAAATAAATTAATTAAATAGTTACTTACATAATTCTACAACATTAAATTATTTAAAATATATATTTTTTCTTAGAAAAAAGTGTGTCCCCAAATCATGTGTTGTTACCACACAATCATGTGTTGTTTTCCCTTTAAATTGGTGGAATTATTTCTCAGAATTGTGTAAGTTACAGGAAATGATGTCACTTTAACTCACTGATAAGATCTGAAGCACTGAAAAGTATCTGTGGTCTTTTTTGAGAAAATTATCTAAAAACGTCTTACACCAAGAGTTATTTTTAAAACGCCAACTCTGTTACCACAATATCAAAAGGAAAACCGAATTTTTTACTGATCTCACATTGGGTTATTTAAGTGTCATGTATATATAAATAATATCTAATATCAATATATACTGTACTACAAAAGTAAATTAAATGATATGCTAAAATAAGATCATGTTAACTCTAACAGCAATGCTGTCATTATAGCAATGACAAAGAATGCTTTACTATTTAAATATGTGACATACTTCTGACTCTGCATGAAGGTAAGACACTGATCAACATGCCACTTGCCGATAAAGACATTCCTGTCTCCTTTTCTCTGTCACTTATCGAGGCCTAAAAGAAATATAAACATTTATGAAAGATTCTGCATTGTAAGAACACCAAAGATTCTGAATATTACTTTTTTTCCCATCAAGCAAGTATTTGATCTTCTTTTGAAAGATTTTAATACTTTTATTCAGCAGGGACACATTAAATCAATACTACTGTGGGATATTTTTTATCATTTTTATAATACCACATTACAAGGATTTCTAAAAGATCATGTGACACTGAAGACTGGAGTAACGTGGGAAACGTCAGCTTTGCATCAAATGTATGAACTTCATTTTAAAATTAAAATCGGAAAACAGCTATTTTAAATTGCAATAATATTTCACTATTTTAGTGTATTTCATCAAAAGAATGCAGCCTTGGTGAGCATATTTCACTTGTACTCACCTTTCTATAATTAATTGACACAACTGCACCATAAAATTCTTGTGGGTTGTATTTTTTGTAACGCACTGAACCTGTAAGGCCAAATTGAGAGCAAACATTTAGTAAAAGCAGAAGCAGGTATCACACTTTGAAACATTAAAAGGACATCAGCACCTTTAATTGTGTCTTTAAATGTGGCTCTGTAGCGTTTAAGCTCGGGAAAGTCCATGACGAGCTGGGTCACAAACACCTCCTCCACAGTGGTGCTACTGAGGCCAGAGAAGCAGATCTAGCAAGATAACGTACAGACCCTTTAACTTTTTTAAAATGGAAAACAACCCACATGCTCCACCATCATGGCAAAGCTTTGGTAACCACAAGAACAATTTCCTTTTCATGCAAGTATTAATTCATTCAGTAAGACAAGAAGATAATAATCATTGCATGGTTCAAGCCAACCTTGACAGAGTAGATTGGAAGGTGCACCGGATGCTGGCTGACACGTGTGTAGTATGAGATAATATCTAACAGGAAGGTGTTGGGGTCTGACGATTCACTCTGAGTTGACTTCTACAATGAAAATCAGTTAAGAAGAAGGTTTAAAAACTGAATCGATAAATATACATAAATATATCAAGGAAGCAAGTTGACAAGCATGTTCTCAGTTTCAACACTACAAATTTTAGGGCCAGCAAAGCCTCCTATTCTGTCAAAAACGGTATTTTACTGTAAAAATGTCTATTGCAGTTTTGTCCATATATATATATATATATATATATATACTGTATATTAGGGGAACTTACTGTTAACTATTTGACAGGTTTTTAACAGCATTTTCAGTTTTTACTGTTAAAATCACGGTAATTTTTTACAATGTACTAACGCTGAACTGCTTGGTAAATCAAGGTTCTTTTTTTGGTTAAATCAACACATACAGTGCAACTGGCTGCCAGTGAAGTGTTTCTTACAAGCTAGTTAGTCAAAAATATACTGCAGCCCCATGTAACGCCAAGCCAGCAGAGGGAGCTCTCACCTCTGCACTGACTGTTATCGCACCCTCTGCTTCCTTTCTAGTGACTTCCTGTTTGGTAGCTATTTAAACTGGGCCCTGCCAAACAGAAGTCGCGAAGTATTGTTTTGCTGTTGAGGACTCTACCAAGCGGTTTCCTTGTTTTTGCCAAGTTTCATATTCATATTCATGTTCCTTGTCTAGTTCATCGTCTAGTTTTGCTAATTTGGAGTGCTCTTTTGGATTTTGACCCTGGACTATTGCCTGGTGTTTTGTGAATGCCTCACTGCCTGCCATGACCAGTGCTTGTTCACTGGATTACAATTCTGTCTCGCTCTTGGATATTCCTGTTTGCTATTTGGACTTTGCCTGTTTTGACCATGCTGTATTGTAATAAAGCTTGCACTTGGATCTTCCATCATCACATTGAGTGCCGTTACAGAACACTTCGCCCACCACAGATCCAGCAGCTTTACAGGAACGCACGACTGACCAAAATGGACCTAGAAGATTGTCTTATGCGCCTCCATCAAGGCAAGGGATCCATTGAGGATTTTGTGGAGAGATTCTGTGAACTGTGTGACAAGGTAGATTTTCATTAAAATTTCTGAAGGACAATTTCCATTTTGGTGAGAGCTAGGAAATTTCATCACTCATGCCATGCAATACCCCACACTGGTCCATTGACAAATATATTCAAGACTCAGGGCTCAGCACACGCCTGAGCCTTGCCTAAGGATTTTTTGGTGGCGGGGGGTGGGGGTGGGGGTCTATAGTACCCAAGCTCTGGCAGATGCCGTGCTTATCGGGCCAAGATTATCATGACTGATTGCTAGAATGTTGGACCCACCACTGATGCCAGTGCGAGCGGCTGACATTCCAGTGGTCCCCAGTGCGATCCTGCTCTATAGTATATCATGGTTATGTAACGCCTAGCTGGCAGAATGAGCTCTCACCTCTGCACTGACTGTTACCGCTCCCTCTGCTTCTGATTACATACCATCGTATAACACAACACACTGCCAACTGAGCTACACAAAACAAGAATTATGACACAGATAAAACGGTACAAAACATTAATATGAAAATGTTCTATTGCCGATAGAGGCTCAATTGTAGCATACGCTCTGATGGGTCATATTTCAGAGATATGGACAAAAAAAAAATCACAGCTAATTTTTGCAGGCTGTGGATTGACCATTTTGAAACGTATATGGTAGTAACATAACCCCTAGACCTCACTTATTGTGAAAAAAGCCAGGGAATTTCACATTTGACCATATTTAAGTTAAACTTAAAATAATGTTTTTTTAAAAATCCATGCAATATGTAAACTTAACTTTTGTAATGATTATTCTGCATGTATCTATGTAATATAATGTTGATTTTAAAAAAGTATTTAGTATTAAGTATTTAGACCCCCTTAAATATTTCACTCTTTGTTATTTTGGAGCCATTTACTAAAAATCAGTTTTTCATTAATGTACACACAGCACCCCATATTGACAGAAAAGCACAGAATTGGCAGTTTTGCAGATTTATTAAAATTAAAAAAATGGAAATATCACATGGTCCTAAGTATTCAGACCCTTTGCTGCGACACTTCTATATTTGACTCAGGTGCTGTCCATTTCTTCTGATCATCCTTGAGATGGTTCTACACTCTCACTCTCACTTGTCCAGTTGTTTTTGATTACACTGATTGGACTTGATTAGAAAAGCCACACATCTGTCTATATAAGACCTTACAGCTCACAATGTATGTCAGAGCAAATGAGAATCAGGAGGTCAAAGGAACTGCATGGAGAGCTCAGAGACAGAATTCTGACAAGGCACAGATCTCAGATCTGGGTAAGGTTACAAAAACATTTCTGCTGCACATAAGGTTCCTCAGAGCACAGTGACCTCCATAATCCTTAAATGGAAGACGTTTGGGATGACCAGAACTCTTTCTAGAGCTGGCCGTCTGGCCAAACTGAGCTATCGGGGGAAAAGAGCCTTGGTGAGAGAGGTAAAAAAGAACCCAAAGATCACTGTGGCTGAAATCCAGAGATGCAGTCAGGAGATTGGAGAAAGTTGTAGAAAGTCAACCATCACTGCAGCCCTCCACCAGTCAGGGCTTTATTTCTAAGCCTCTCCTCAGTGCAAGACACATGAAAGCCTGCATGGAGTTTGCTAAAAAAAAAAAAACACCTGAAGGACTCCAAGATAGTGAGAAAAAAGATCCTCTGGTTTGATGAGACCAAGATATAACTTTTTGGCCTTAATTCTAAGCGGTATGTCTGGAGAAAACCAGGCACTGCTCATCACCTGTCTAATACAGTCCCAACAGTGAAGCATGGTGGTGGCAGCATCATCTGTGGGGGTGTTTTTCAGCTGCGGGAACATGACGACTGGTTGCAATCAAGGGAAAGATAAAGGAGGCCAAGTACAGAGATATCCTGGACCAAAACCTTCTCCAGAGTGATCAGGACCTCAGACTGGGCTTCTTACCTTCCAACAAGACAATGACCCTAAGCACACAGCTAAAATAATGAAGGCGTGGCTTCACAACAACTCTGTGACTGTTCTTGAATGGCCCAACCAGAGCCCTGACTTAAACCCAATTGAGCATCTCTGGAAAGACCTAAAAATGGCTGTCCACCAACGTTTACCATCCAACATGACAGAACTGGAGAGGATCCACAAGGAGGAATGGCAGATGATGCCCAAATCCAGGAGTGAAAAACTTGTTGCATTTTCCCCCAAAAAACTCATGGCTGTATTTGATCAAAAGTTTGCTGCTACTAAATACTGAATACTTAGGACCATGTGATATTATAGTTGTTCTTTTTTAATAAAGCAAATGGCTGTAATATAACAAAAATGAAAAAAGTTTAAGGGGGTCTGAATACATTCCGCACTGTATTTAAATCAAGCAACCAAGCAGAGAATTATGTTCTCAGTTCCCACTCCAAATATTATAGAAATTATAAAGATACAAGATGTGCTGTTCTCACAGGACTGTTTATAAATAATATAAAGAGAAGTATTTTTTAGGATTATTTTACATCATTACAAAAAAAAACAGATGTAACAATTAAATTTAATATAATTTTCTACATATTTTTCCCATTCAAATATTGTTTTTGGAACTGCAAAAGACCCGGAATAGATCAAATGAACTCTAACCAGAGTTACTATGTTCTAAACAATTCCCATTTATATTGTGGACTCTTCAAAAGTGTAATAATTACCATCTGGGCCAGTTTTAGTATCATGGCTCCCAAACTGTTGATGTTACAGTCGTACCATGGATCCACACTTCCCAAATATCCTGCCAGTGTCAGCATGTCTTCAGGAACACCCTCCTGGAAAGCACATGCATTAGAGTGAGCTGTCATTGCTGGTGTTTTTTTTTTTAATAAAAGCTAAAGCAAAACCTATTTGACCTTAACAGGAGAAAGCGTCTGGTCAGTCACTGGAATGTAATACATCTCCATATTCACTCTCTTTGTCAGCAGCAGATGTCGCGCCTCTCTTTTCCTGAGCACAAACATGGAAAGATGAAAACATCACAATTTAGACTCAACTAGTTTTTATGCAACGGTAAAATGTGTCTAAGGATCTAACCGTATAGTATGGAGAGTCCTGGCGAGCCGTCCTAGCGTTCTGTCGTCTCCCATTACTAGGATCCGAGCCGTGAGGTTCCTTTCCTCTTTAGTGAGGCTGTATCCTCCATTGCCCTTAATGGCCTCCATCATGAGTGTCATTCTGTTGCCAGCTTTGGGACATCGCACACATGGCCTCCTGTAGAAGGCCTGAGAGCTGCTCTGCTCATCTGGGCTGCTCTGAGACTCCAGCATCATGGAGGAGAGCTCGCTGATGGGCATGTCTCCCTCTATGCCGCTGTCCGTGGATACAGTAGACACGACTGAGGTGCGCTTTAGCTCATTCTCATCCAGACAAGCAGAGTTTCGGTCCGTAGGACCCATCAGTGCAAAGTTAACGAGCTCGTTCCCTGTTTAAAAGAAAATGTTAAATGCATTGTGCTGGACCTGTTTTACATTAACACTTGGGTAACACACTCTCTTAACAAGTTATATTACTAGAATATTAGTCCTTTATTAGTACTAATTAAGCACAAAGTAATGCCTTTTTCCACATGACCTTACTCTACGTCTCTAATCCTACTTAATATCTCACCTTAACAAATAAAGCAGCAAATTAGGAGTTTATTCGAAATGTCGTAGTTAACAGTGAATAAGTCTTCCCTATCCTAAGGTCTTGCCAAAGCACCATCACATTTTTATTCTTTCACTTTTATTTCTTTAAATTAAGATTTTTTTCTCTTAAATTTGGAGTTTATATTTCGTAATTCCACAATTTTTACATCTCAGAATTGTGAGCTCATTAGTGTTCATTAAAACAAGTAACTAAAATAATATTTTAAAACAAACAACAAGAAAAAAATCGAACTAAAATATAATTTAAAATATTGTAAAAACGCTAATGAAAATAGGCTAACAGTAAGTTACAGGAAGAAACTGTAAAAAACTATTAAAATAAAACAAACTCTCTCAACATTTGAAAGTATTTTGTTTTTTAATAATTTGTTATCAGTTATGTACATTTGGGGTTTATGTTGTATCTGTTTATTGCATTATTTTAGTGTGCTGTGTGTTATTAGTAATGTGTTTTATGTTCCCGTAAATGACTCGGTGCGCTTTCTGTATATTAATATACTTCTGCTTGTGGGAAAGCTACTAGTTATGAACTTTGATTCTTCATGTGGCTTTAAAATGTGGCTTTTAAAATATACCATCTGCGTTTGTCAGTGTATGTTAAAGGTGAAAACATATTAAACATATTAAATTTACTGTTTGTTATGTTTTTCTGCATTCTTTTATGTATTTATTGAAATAAAAGAAGCTGAGCTCACATATCTCATCCTCTTTGGTCCAGACATGAAAGCTGGCCTCAGGACTGGGCAGCTGAGTTTCTGCTTGTGAGACTGGACATGACAGATCTTAAAAAACAAACAAACGTGTGAAATAACTACACGTTTAAGCTTGTTTGGATTAAATAGTGTCTTAATGGAATGTGGTGAGGACATTTTTACCCTTGGAAGCAGTCAGGATGTCTTGGTAGATCTCCTGTAATCTTGTTTTATACTGATTATCGTCAGAAGGTCCATCTTCTGTCTTCTGCTCTAGTATGGCTATGAGTTCCTGGAAATGGAGCTCCAGCTCTTCACCTAAATGCTGAAATTAACAAAACTTACATAAACATTCTTTATTTTTCCAAGAAAGGTTTATTTCAGTCTTATTTTATTGAGTAAAAATTAGGGCTGCACGATTTGGGAAAAATGTCACATTGCGATTATTAAAGTTAAAATTGCGATTGCGATACGATAAACAAGTGGTTTAACTCAACTTGCTTGTTATAAAGGAAAATGCACACACAGACTACTAATAATACTGAAATCTGTATTTCTCAACTGAGATAC
>JAUMHR010000045.1:14671079-14683383 GCA_032361145.1 Enteromius fasciolatus
AATCTAGCAACAACAAATTAAAACTAAATTGTACAAAATTAAATAACAGTAACATCTTTACATTACTGAATTAAATTGCATTAAATTAACATTAAAATAAAATTCAAAATTCAAAAGTACAGATAAATCAAACAAATACCCATTTTTATATTTTTACATGTTGTCCCAAAACATTTTAGCTGGATGTAACATATACTTTGTATATTTCTTTTGGTATCTCTTGTCTAGTGTGCCAATCATTTTCTCAAATCCCTCTTTGCTAAAAGTGCTTTCACACCTGAGGTGACTTGGGTGAATATATTCGCTATTCGTGTGTAGTTGGACGTTTGAACATGTCGAGTTTACGCCGGTTTCACACTGCGCACGTGAGCGTGGCATAAGTGGCACATATTTTTTTTCGGCGCCCATGTTAACGGATGAGAGCACACAGGGGCGGCACAGAAGCACGTAGCAGGTGCAGAGAAATGACATAAATCTAAGCACATAGCCCACACTTTTCGTAGAAGAACCCTGGAAAATATGACAGAAGGATGCTTGTCTATAGCCTGCTGCAGTACATGCTGCCAGTATGAAAGCACAATTGGAGCGCGCTGCTCCTGCTCTGCATACGCGCCGCTTCCGCGCTGCAGTAAAACCGGCGTGTTTAACGCGCTGCTTAATTTGAGCGAATAGATGCCTAATTGCGTCTTTGTATTGACTTAACATGTAAATCACTCGCGCTTAACCCTTCATTCGCGTCTGGTGTGAACGCAAGAATGAATGTCTTGTTACGTCCACAAATGCATTTGTTTATTTAATATAATCGCAACATTTGCTGTAATGTAATCACATAGGCTGACATCGCGATTGCAATATGATTAATCGTGCAGCACTAGTAAAAATGCATTAAATTGATCAAAAAAACTTTTATATTGACATTGCTTTTCCATTGTAATTTTATTTTCCAAATAAATGCTGTTCATCAAAAAAAATGCATTATGATTTCCACACAAAAAATATTAGGCAGCACAAACATTTTTAATATTAGTACTCTTGTAGAGTATAAGAGACGTCTTTAAAAAAAAATTAAGTTTTTCCATGTAATTTTTTTTTTGACCCATTTTAAATCCTATGGGATGGGTATTTGAAAATAAAGCATATAGCAGATGATAGCACAAATATACCTCTAGAGACTGTGAGAACCGTTCGACCTGACACTTCTTTCCTAATCCAGCTAGCACCGTGTGGAGTAAAACTCTGCGTTTGTAGCTCATTGAGTGTCTGCCAGGCTCCGCGCACTCCACATCAGCCTTGAGTGCACTCACCAGAGACAGAGGAAACACAGCAGGGTCTACAAACACAAACACCCTGATGATAGATAGAAAGATGGAGAGAAAGTTGCACACAGTGAATACAGAGACAATGAAATGCAAACATTTGCATTTATAAATAAAATAATTAATTGGGCACAGGCATGTAAACTTCCTTCCTGTAATAAACACCTTGATTCCATGTGAAAAATGTAAATGAGTCACTATGGTTTGATTTACTGAACAACGTGGGCAGAATACGTGGGTGAAATTAGTTATTAAGAATGATATATTGCTTACAATGAAAAACAATAAAAATAAAGAAGGGAAGTTATTTCTGATTCAGAAACAAGCAACAGTTTAAAAAAAAAATATTAAAGAAAGGTGGACCGGTGTTCTAATGATTTATCCCACCTTATCAGATTTTGCTACCTCCTATGAAAAAATGGGTAGCACAATTTGATATCAGAAAATGGTGCCTGTTAAATTATGTTTTATTAATATCTACACCTCAAACAACCCTAAACCTACCCTTACTGTTAATGCAAAAAAAGTAATTATGAATGCAGTTTTGAGGTGCGCTTGCGTGGTGAGTGTAAGTAGGATAGATTCATGGGTAAGATGAATTTATAGAACACCTGGCAGCAAAATAGAACCACATGAAAAGTGTGGGGTCGGTAAGATTTATGTTTGTTTTTAAAAGTTCTACTTACTTCTCATGGGGTGTATAAAGATCATTGCATAGATTGTGTTCGGTAGTGACTCTCCTCTGATACAGAATTCCTGGAATAAATTAAAAGCACCTGAAGAATGCTGCAGGATGGGATTTCCACAGAATAAAAGGTGCTTATGAATATGCAAGTACACTGCAAATGACTGTGATTTTAACAATAAAAAACTGGGAAAATGCTAATGATTAAATGATTAATGGTATATTCCTGTTAAATTTACAGGGAAACACAGTAAACCGACATTCCTTTTTAATATTAATATCACATTATGGTTTATTATTAGAAATTACGGTATTTAACTGTAATTTTAACATAAAAACGTAGAACAAAAAATATTGTTAATGTATTTTCACAGTTTTATTTTGGCAACCACAGCTGCTGTGTTTTTACCATAAATTTTACGTTACTTTTTTTTACAGTGTAGCGAAAACAGAATATTTAAGTTCTGTCTGTGGTTCACCTTCTGAATGTCATAATTCGATTCTAGATAAACTGTATCCAAACAGGCTGTCTCTTCACATGAATGGTGGTTAGAAATAAATCCTTATGTAAACAAAAACAGAATAAATGAGTGCATCTTACTATAAATGAAACAGTTTAACAATCACCTGGTGTGTTTTGTTCCATTTTCATCTGTCTTGCATAGATGAGAGCGATTGCACAGTAGGGTTCAGGTAACGTAACTAAACTTTTCAGGCAAAAATACATCCGTCGATAGAGATCTTCTGGAATAAATACAGACTGAAACAAAGCAGAAAACCCTGATGAGTAACACACATAACACACGGCTCAAAAAACAACCCAATCAAGTTGATTTTCAGTTAAAATACAAGGAAATGTTCCGACAATAACAAATCTGCCGGGAACTTGCTTACAGATGCATTCCGTATCACTGACTGGAAACAATAACAAAACAAACAAAGCGTTCGCAGGCCCTGTGAACAAACAAAATAAGCCAGAAATCTGACCTGTAGGACTGTGTAGACGAGTGTGTGAAGTAAAGGAATAATGCGAATCTTGGAATCGATTCTCTCCGCCTGGAGTCAATCACATCAAGGAAAAAACAACTCATCATTCACTGTGAAAATCTTTGGATGTTCTGCACAGATGTTTGATGTCTAGAACTTGAAAGTATGAGCGAGGAACCTACCTTTTCAAGCTCTTTTATGAGAACCCTCAAAAGAGGGACACTGATAGATGGATTTTTGTCCACCCTGTTATGCAGAGTCCATCTCAACATGCCTACACACACAAAATATGTTTTTTGAATATACTGTATGTAACAATACAACATATAATCTTGAATTGTGTACTTTTTGTTTTGTGTTTTTGGAGCTTGGAAGATGTGATTATGATTAACAATCATACTGTAACGTTCTATGTCTAATTAGTTCTGTTTATTCTCTGTGTTTTTGTATTCTTGGTTTGGTTTCGTTTTCATCGTGTTGGTTTCAGTTTGTCTTCCTTCCTGTGTGCCCATATTAGTTCCTGTCATTATGTTATTATTAGTTAATTCGTTTCCACCTGTGTCTCCCCAGCTGCCCACACTCATGTCATTTGTGTTTGTGTATAAATCCCCTGTCTTTTGAGTTCCTTTTGAGTCAGTCAATGTTATGTGTGAATTGTTGGATTCTCCTCTATGTTTTGATGTGTTTATGTTTTTCTATGTTTATGTTTCTCAACTCCGCGACCTCCTGCATTTTCCTTCAACTATTGAAGCAACGTGACACATATCAAGCTCCAAAAAAAACCACTTCATTTTACGGTTACACCTATTAGTATGCATATTACTAGAATATTGGCAAATAGTAGCAAATAAGGAATTTATTGAGAGAAAAGTCATAGTTTGGCCGACTGTACCATTAATCACTTCATAAAAAAGGGACATAAAATGCATAGATTTGTATTACCTTTTAGTTTTGATTGACACAGTAAAGCAGGTACCTTTATTGCAGGCTGACCCAGCCTGAGGTTTACTATCCAGTTCTCTGAGGATGGAATGGACAATGTGGTAGAGACTAGACTCCACGACTGAGGACACATCACCGACTGCAAAACAGTTCACACAGCTCCTTTCATTCTCAAGTAACACAAACAAGTCAATCCTAAATGAGCAGATTTAGACTTTTAAGAAAAGGTATTAATATGTACACTACTGTTCATAGAGAAAAAAGGGAATGATTTTGTATCTTACAAAATATTTACTTATTAACATGCTTAAAAATACACGATAATTGTAATTTTGGTATACTTAACTGGTATACTTAAAATAAATGGATGCGCAGAAGTCGTGGTAAAGTTCAGCTAAAGATATACCAAAGTATATTTGATTGTGCTAAAGTGAAACTATTGCAAGAATACTTCAGATACACTTTAAATGTCTTTCATTTAAACACAGAGGTCATAAAATCCTTATAAATAGTGATATTAAAACACATTTGAGGCATAATATTAGGAAATGTGCACTGTGCAATAAAAAAGTACTTTAAGTTAAGGTTAATTATAACTTCATATCAGTTAGTCTTGCGTGATATGTCAGTAAATATAACATTATAATATAATTTTATTAAATATAATTTTAAATAGTGCTGTCAAACGATCACAATTATTCACAATTAATCGCATGCAAAATTAAGGTTTTTGCTTACATTATATATGTATGTGTACTGTGCATATTTATTATGTATATATAAATATAAATACATACACATACAGTTGCTTATAAATGTAAATTCTTTTACAATATATTTAGATAAATTATTATTATATATATAATATAATATATTATTATATCTAAATATATTTAATATTTAAACAAAACATTTTTCTTTAATATAAACATGTGTTTGCATTTATATATATATATATATATATGTATACTGTGTATATTTATATGTAACAAAATCTTTTATTTTGGATGCGGCTAATAGATTGACAGCAATAATTTTCAATAATTTTAAACAAATGTTGGCGTTTGTTTTTTTTTACTAGGAACGCTCACACAGGTTTCATCTAAATAATTAAATATAGCATAAATATAGCATTAATGCAAACTATTATTGCAATTTTAAATAAGCATATTCTATTTTAATATAATATAAAGTGTAATTATTCCTGTGATTCTGTGATCATTAGTCTTCAATGTCACATGCTGAAACTGCTGTTTTTAATGTTGAAAACATTTGTGCTGCTTCATATTGTTGAAGAAAAACCGTGACACATCATTATTATTAATTTCATTTTATGATAATGCAGTACTGTACGTTTATATAAACAAAAATCCTACTGACCCTTAACTTTTGAACAGTAATATACTACACTATGGGAGTACATTATAGTATATAGTGTAAGATATTAAATAAATATTTTACCATTAACATCAAACCCTCGGAAAGAACGTTTCCGTGCAATAATAAAAATAAATGTAATGTTTGAAACAGAACTCAGTAATCTATAATAGAGTAGCAAGTGCGAGGAAAGAGTGTTTTTAGTACATGTTTCTTCCATGGTGGGGTTCAGCTCAGAAAATATCCACATGACATGGATGAGTCAGTTAGAAAGGTCCTTCATGTCTGTAAGCACAAAAAAAGAGAGAGCATGCTTTTGTGTAAACACACAGATACACACACGCACACACACATATATTTATATATATCATAATGCATGCAAAACTTGCTGAAAGAATTTGATAATGTGACTTTGGCACTATATACTTATTACTTATTGTGCAAGTAATGCCCCTTTCCAGCATCGAGATTACAGTGTGACAAAATGCGGATGCACAAAAGACCCTACAGTTCTCGGCACAGGAAGTAGAATGCAAAAGGGTGAAAACCTCAGGGGTTTTCATATTGACAGAAAAGTTGTTATTTCTCATAAATCATGTGTAATACATGGATATAGGTAACAAATAAATGAGCATTGAACACAATAATTTAGTAATTAGTAACTGATGATTCCCCAACCCAAAAAACAGGCTACACATGGCAGGGCAAAAAACTATGTAAAATGCAAATAATAAAATGCAATTAATCACATAATCTCACACAGGACAGCAAAATGAATAAGCAACTTTAAAAAAGGAAGAAGAATATGCTTACTGCATCTTTGGTTGTCATGTCAAAGGCTGTACGGTTCTTTACTTTTAATAGTGTTTGTTCTGTGTGTTCAACCAGTAAATCAACGTACATTGTTCATGTATTAATTCTGCATAGTGTTGGGCCTGTGCAGTTTATCGTACTATTAATAAACTTAATCAGCGATTTCAATTCTGTTTTATTTGTACTGCGCTTTTCACAATGCTTTATAGCTTTACAGCTTTACAGAAATGTCTACCTTACAGTTCATACACACACATACAAAAACATACAATTGTAAGATTTTACAAAATGCACAGCTAATGCCACATATTCATTTATAACTATTCACTTATTTTAAGGTTACTTCCCTATTCTAAGCATTTTGCCATTGCATTGGGTCGCCCCTTGGTGTTCAACTGCGCTAAACAGCCTAATTTTTATCACTTCGACACAGTGCAAAGACCATTGCTTCTGCTTTATACCTACACCCTATACTTTTAATAAATTACTTGATTATTATTATTCTACTACCTTCACAAAAATAACAAAGCAAATCAGAGTTTCACAGTAAATTCCTACCTTCTATGCGTAAAACCGCTGTTCCCACAAGGAACTGTGAAGCTGTGGCGATCCCAGTTGAGAAGTGAAGGTATTCCAATAATCCTGAAAACAGTCTTGCTCATAAGGAAGTCTGTTTTCCTGTCAGATCATCGGTATCAGTGCCTACCTGTGCTAAAAGGAAGAAACAGGCACTTCACTGCCTTCACATTCAAATGATGTGTTTCTTGCTCTCTCTTACACTGACAGACTGCAGACTAGACTCGCTTGGTTTCCTGCTATACAAATGTGTAGCTTAGTGGCTATTTTTAGACTGTCGTTTTTTCACCTTTCACCAGTGTACAGAGCAGAAAGGCCCACATTGCTCAGAAACTTATGCTTGTCACAAACTGCATTAAGTAACCTCATACTAAGCAAAGTAAAACCGGATGCCATACCTTTATGGAGGCCAATACTCAAGCTCCACCCTTGTTTCATATCACTCACATATCTTTTGATATGAAGACCTGTGACATATACAATGACGGACTATATGCTACCATACTTAACAACAATACAGATCATTTACAGGGCCAACAATGAACACGAGACCAATTAAGAGTTTGAGGAAGAATGAATGAATAAACAAAACTATGAATGAATAAAGAAGTCTGAGGTTCATCAAAAATGGATGTGGTCATTATGGTTTCTCTTCACTGACCAATAACATACTTACAGAAATAGAATTGAGGACAATGGCAAATACCCATGCCCACATGGGGATTTCAAACATCTGAACCGTACAGACTCAGGCAATATTTAAAAATTGATCTTTACTTACTAATGACAAACAGATAAAGCCTACGCTCGTTGGCTGGTTTGTTTTTTTTGGTTTCCCTGCCTGGTCATGCTGGATTTAGCTGGTTTGTCCCCTAGACTTCGATCCTTATGAGCTAAGACCAGCCTGACCAGCTCAAGAAGTGGTCAAAACCCTTCTAAAACCAGTCTGCAAACCAGCTATGACCAGCAAAAACCAGCTTGATGTACATGATGTCTATTAACATGTTATATTGATAGAAGGCTATTCAATTTAGCATTTTTTATATACATTTTAAATACATTTCTCTTTTATAAATATATTTTTTAAATCTTTTTTAATTTATTCTTAATTTCTCTAAATGAGTGCTTTAAAATTTATTTTGAGCTATACTTTTTCATTATAGGCTATCATTTATATTTCACGTTTAAATACTTTTAACAGCATCCATTTTGAATGACTTTATTAAAATTGTCTAAAACTGTCGACTTTGTTCCTTACCACTGTCGCCTCTGGCTTGCTTAGTTGTGGACACTTAATTTCTAGTGATTATCATCGTTTTGATTCCAGAGACCGTCTCTGCATTTGATAAATAAATAGTTTAATATTGTCATTATGCATTACCATCACTCTGTTCTTCTATTTGATAATGTTCAGTGCTTTGCTTCAATCTGTATTGTTAAAAGTGCTATATAAATAAAAGTGATTGATTGATTAATTGTCCATTAATCCATATTAACATCTTGTAAGGTAGAGCTACTGTAGTTTAGTAGGCCTAAAATGGGGTACATTTTAGTCACTATTTCATAACCATTAAATATATCAGTGAAAACAGTTATATTGAGAATTTGGGTGCATTAAATTACATTATGTGACCACAGAGAAGCAAGATATTATGACGCACTGACGTAATAAATATGCAAATTGACGTCATCTAGCGACTTTTCAAGCTAGATTTAGCTACTTTCGATTAAAAAAAAAGTTGGCAACACTCACAAAATAACAACTAACAAATATTTTAGATCCATTATGGTGACGCAATGTAAAGCACCTTGCCTGATGTAAACAATTTGTAAAAATAAATTTGCATCGCCATACATTTATTAACAAATAAAAATAAATTTGTTTGAGCCACAAGATTCGCTAAAGTACGTTCTGAACATTCACTGAACACTTTAAATGAGCTTACCTGTGTTTGTATGATGCACAGCCGCTTCACTTCATTCACACTTCAGTGGTGACATAGGAGTGCTGCGTATTGAGGCCCCGCCCACACGGCCTACGTCACATCGCGTTACTGGAGCACTTCCCATTGCAATCAGCATTGCCAGTGAGTGACGTCTTTGAAATCGCTTGACAGAGTGATTAAATTTGGAGAAGTGATATATTTTCCTAAAGTAAGCAAGGAAATGAATAAGTGAACGAATGGATGAATGAATAATAAATAAACAAACAAACGTTTTTCTCTTTTTCTAGAAAACCAATAAAACCACATTTGCTTTCTAATATTACTCTGAAACCCTCATACCTCAGTCAGATGCATAAAAGGATTTTATTGTGTATGTCTGCTCACAGCTCTAGTTTGTAGCCCATGTGAGGAAACAGTTTACTTCCTATTCATATACCGCAAAACTGAGAACTTCTCACACGTGGCTTTCATGTCATAACAGTTTGTCTTATTCTCATTTCAGCCCAAAATGAGAAAATAAGAGGATAAGGAGCTTGACTGATGACAACCAATCTACTGTACCATACTTTTTATGCGCACAAAAAAAAAAACGCCACCACCAACAAAAAACCCCCACTTTAGGCGAAGGAGGAGTTACCACCAAAGAGGTAAAACAAGAAGCTCATCTGTGACACTAACCTTCGCTGCCAAAAAAAAAAACGCATTAGAAACTTGAACATCATGCGCATGCATTTCCTGTTTTTAGTTGTTCTAACTTGACCTAAGTTCTGTATTTGTGCATTTAACATGTTTGCGTCATCACTGTTTTTTCCTCCAAAGTGAAGCCTTATTCAATTGCGCAATGAAACTGTATGGCCATTGGTTTGTGCAGTGGAAAGATATGAACCAATGGCTCAGCAGCAGTGCTGCACGAACCTATGGCTGTGGTTACCGTCGGCGTCTGATAAAATCAAGGCTACACATACTGTAAGGTAATGACAAAAGCTGTGCTTGCGTGTAAAATTAGGCCACGTTTACACTAGTGCGTTTTCATTTGTAATCCTCGATTACACTGGCGTTAAACCTATCCTGGAGTTTTCAAACTAAATCAGGGTCTACAGCATTTTCAAAAGTCTCCGTTTTCAAGGGTAGAAAACATCGGATTAGTGTAAACGAACCGTAACCATAGCAAATGTTATGCGTTTTAAAACAAAAACCCACTAGTGTAAGCGGGGCCTCAGATATGCAATATATCTTTTAACTGAAAGCGCAGCTCCTTGCAACCATATCAGATACATAATATTTTAGTTTTGTGGCGGGCACTGATCAGCGTCGCCCTGGCAACTAAAGACTTTCACCTGGAACTCGTCAGCCCGGGCCAATCGCTCACGGCTGGACCAATATAAAAGAGACACGCATACACGGAAGTACGAGCAACGTCTCCATTACACTTTGATGCGTGACTCACCTTTGTTTTACTTTCAGACGAAACGCCGTGAGCGACGAGCCCGGGCCTCAGAGGAACCATGGAGCACTCATCATCGTGACCTGGAAAGGAAGAAAAGTAAATTCACTCACGACAAGCACCGCCCCGTCACCATCACCGTACAGTTTCACTTTCCTGTGTGTTCAATAAATCCACCCTCGGGGGTTTGTGTTCACCCTACCACTCTGTTGTTGTCGTGCTCTCTATCGCCAGGATCACAGTTTGCTACAAGCAGGATACACAAGAAGCACGTTCAACTCGGATACACAGATGGTCAGCGTGGTAATAAACACTGTAAATAGCAACAGTTTGCGTCTTCTCACTTAATGTGCATCTTGTGTATGAAAAGCATTTTGGGGGCCCCTTGGCTTTCGGAGGCCCAAGGCAGTCGCCTACTTTTGCCTAATGGGTAAGTCCATCCCTGACTTCAATCACGCCATGCTAATAATGGAAGGACGACCAAAAAAGTGAAAGTGAACCCAGGCAATAAGCCAGGAAATACAATCACATAAGAAAGCCGGGGGAGGTAACGGCCCGCTATAAGATTGTCACAGAGATTGCGCCGTCACATAACACTTTAAATGACGTGCAAGTTGAGTCTGACTTGGGGTGTGTTACAGCCAAAAACATATCGAATCACAGAGCCCCTGTGCAGAGAAAGTCCTGGCATGTAATGCAGACCACGCCCGTGATGAGGCAATGCCCCTAGTTGAATGGGCTCTTACTCGGATGAGGCAGTTTAGAGTAAGCTTGCGAGATAGCATCAGCAACCCATTATAGCATTTGCTTGTGACCGGTAGCCCTCTGGAATGGGTGCCAAACTAAACAAATAGCTGGTCTGACCGTCTAAAGGCAGTGGAACACTGCACATAAGCTATCATTGCCCTGACAAGGCAGAGGGAGTTAAAATCCTGATCTTCCTCTGTGGGGGGTAGTACAAAGAAGGACATCACCTGCACTCTGAATGGTGTGTAGAGTACCTTAGGCACATAGCGAAGCCATGGTTTTAGGATGACTGGTCATCAGACCAGAATTCCAGGCAAACCGGGCTCACAGAAGCACTCGCAATCCACCTGCGTACTTGTGGAAATAGCAGAATGGTTTTAAACAATTGGAACTTCAAGGTTGCCATTCGCAGGAGTTCGAAGGGCACGCCTCTCAGGGCTTTAAGTGCAGTAGGCAGGTCCCATGTGGAAATGGTGAGGGGGTGAGGAAGTCTCAGACGCCTAGCTCCCCTCATGAAACGGACAACCAAGTTGTCTTGCCCACTACTGTCCTGCAACAAGGTCATGTGAGCATTATGGCAGCCACATAGATCTTAAGAGTGGAGGGGTCCTTTGTCCATCAACTCTTGCACGGACGATAGTATCACTAACACCTCGCATGAAATAGGGTTTTGTCTTGGATAGTACACCAAGCAGAAACACAGATTATTTCAGAGCGTAGACGCACCTCTTTGACAGGGCTCTAGCTTGTGAAAGGTAATGATATCTGAGATGTGCTTAGGGAGGCAGATTGGCTCCCGACAGGAAGAGCCCACAATGTGGTTGTGGGTGCCATGTTGCGCCCTTGACCTGAGAAAGAAGATCTTGTCTCAGGGGAATGGCTACGGAGCTGTTATCAGCATTTGATGCAAATCGGCTGGACTCCGCAGCTTTCCTATCTGATTTGTCTGATGACCTCCTGAGGGATCAGAGAGATTGCCGTAAAGAAGGAGGCTGGGCCATTCTTGGGCCAGCGTGTCCATCTTACTTGCTAAATAGGCGAGGCAGTGAGTATTGCTCTCCGAATGGAGAGGTCATTCTCTGCTTTACCAAATATTTGAACTGTCTGGGGATGGAGGATCCACTCTTCTTAGGGGACTGAGCTCCGTTTTCAGCATGCATGCACCCTGGTTTAGTTTGTAATTTATGTACGACACCACTGTCATACTATCTGAGCGAACTAAGACCCGGCAATCCCTCAGGCATGGATGGAAGACATGGTAAGCATGACATACTGCTAGCATTTCAAGGCAGTTGATGTGCAGGCTGCCTTTGGCCTCGACCACAGGCACGCAGCATTTGCACCTACTCACAGAGTGTCCCAGCATTGCTGTCAGCATCTGTCCGCATCACCTTCTCCTGCTGACCATCACCAGAGGGACTCCTCATTCCATCTATCGAGTGTTCTTTCAGGGGAACAGGGCTGACACCTA
>JAUMHR010000045.1:14699330-14710404 GCA_032361145.1 Enteromius fasciolatus
ATCTAAAAATGCACACAGTTTCCTGTAAGGGGTAGGTTTAGGTGTAGGGTCAGTGTAGGACAATACCACATACAGTTAAAGTACAGTATAAAAACCATTACGTCTATGGAGAGTCCCCATAAATCACAGAAACCAACATGTGCGTGTGTGTGCTTATATTATATATAATAAATAGCAAGTTGTAAAAAGCCTAAATTTTATACCCCAAATATGTGACTTTTAGAGCAGGAACACAAGTGAATATGCTTAAGTCTGTTTTGTAATGCATCTGTAAAGAATAACATAATTTATATTATACATGGAAAATAACACTCTCATCCAAAAAGAAGTGCAACCAAATTATGTTCCTGGTCCCATAATTCTGCAAAACTATTTGAAAAAAAAGAAAAAAATACAATGCTTTAATTTTAAGCAAATTAAGCTTTCCTTTAAATGAGTATATTTCATATACCATATATGCAAATGGGTTGACCTGGGCAATGAAACAAATGCAATTTTACACAGATATGAAATATGCAAGGTGGCAAAAGGTTTTGATGATTTGAATCTTGTAAAGAAGCAGGAATTTTATGCCTCAAAATGTGACTTTTAGATATGGCAGAAATGTAAACTTTTAAATGACCTATGCGTGCCCTTAAAGTACTAATATACATGGGTTTGGGGTAAATAGAGCACAAAGATGTACCATTTTTTCCTGAAAGTATAGCCTTGCAATCACCCTCGTCAACTGTACACCTTGTAAAGCTCATCACGGAGGCCTTCCCTCAGCATGGAGCTGCATTCCACTAACACAGCGTCAATGAGGCTTCTTAGTCCCGTTCAAGGGCTGTAAATCTCAGCTGGTGAGAGACAATGAGACCAGAGTGACGACACCTGCAGTGGAAAAGCACAATCTGTCCGTCCCATGCCGCATCACGGTGCGATCCGAGAGAGATTCCTATTTACGGATCATTTGGGATTTGGACCCCAGACTCCGGCTGCGGTGGAACCGATGGGCCACACATCTGCAGCCCGGGCCTGTCGTGAGGATGATTTACATAGGCTTGAAAAACAGAAGGAATGCCAAAACGATGGGAAGCGCTTGCATTGTGGTCCCCCTCTTTCAAACTGATTTATGTTCCATGGGGAAGCCTATCCAGCCCTGCCAAATTCTTCAGCGTCTGGTGTCCAGCGCTGCAGCAAACGTCTTTATCTTTTGAGCTCAGCTCCAATCTAGAATTCCACCGATTCCACTTGTCTTCTGCTTTCAACTCTGAGACAAATTAAGATACTTAGCTGAAGTTTACTGAGTGTTTACCCAGGGCAGTACAGTAAATACACAGTGGAACGGTCTTTGAAAACTCACCAAAATTTGCACAACTGTGAGAAGACTGAGGACGTTGGGCAAAGCTTACAGTAAACGTTGCCATTGTCTAAAACTATGTTTATGTTGGATCAGAAAATGGTACCAAAAATGCCATGGGTTCAGTTCCCTGGAAGCACATTTTTACAGATTGTTTTATTAACTTTATTTTGGAAACCTAGATTGTGAGCATAAAAAGGTGTCCACCTTTTAAATTTAAGTTGTTTAAGTCTAAAGTTTTTTTTATATAAAATTGTTTGAAATTCAAGAGGGTTTTCTTTATGCTTTCCTTTAAATGACAATATATTTCATATACTTACTTTCATATACCATATTTGCAAATGGGTTGACCTTGGCAATGAAACAAATGCAATTTTACACAGATATAAAATATGCAAGGTTTGATAAATTGAATTTTGTAAAGAAGCATGAATGTTATGCCACCAATGTGTGACTTTTAGATATGGCCTAAATGTACACTAATGTGCCCAATTTTCTCATAGAAATACAGTGCTGTATATATTATACAGTTTATATTTACTCAAATAGAACATAGGCCTAGTTCATAAACTTTATGTAAAGCATATCAAGCGCCTGCTAAATTAATGCATGCAGACAATTTTATTGAACATGACATGAAGTGAAATGTATTGCACGACTGCTCCAGCAAATTGACACATTAAGAAAAACAATTATGAAAAAGTAAAACAGCAAAATAGAAGCAGAATATAAAAAATAAGTACAGTAAATAAATACAATATAGAAAAAAATAAAAATAAAATAAACTAGCAGAATAAAAAGAGAATAGAAGTAGAAAGAGTATAAATATATGAGGTATATGTACACACAATAAGAGTAACAGTTGATAAGTGCAAGTGAGTAAAGAGGCATACTGGGGACAAATGGTATGTAAATTCCACTCATTTATCCCTATGTAGCCTCCTCCCATCTGCAACATGTAGTGCAAATTGAAAGAACAAAGTAGAGAGATCAGGGCAAAAAAGTGAGTGCAAAAAAACATTATGTGTGGATGTGCAAAATGGATCAATACTGTGTGATGTACTGATTAAGAGATCGTATCGCCTGGGGAAAGAAGCTCCTCCTCATTCTCTCTGTGTTGGCCTTCAGGGAGCGGAATCGCTTTCTTGACCTCAACAGAGAGAACAGTCCATTGTTAGGATGGCTGAGGTCCTTCACAATCTTCCTGGCCTTGGTCCAGCACTGCCTGCTGTAGATTGAGTGCAGGTCAGGAAGCTCGGTACGGATAGTGCGCTCAGCTGATCGGACCACCCTCTGTAGAGCTTGTCTGTCCTGCATAGTGCTTTTCCCGAACCAGGTTAAGATATTTCCTGTCAGGATGCTCTCGATGGTGCAGGAGTAAAAGTTCCTGAGCACCTTGTTCCTGAGACTCTGAAGTCTCTCAAGCGTCTGAGGTGGTAGAGACGCTGTTGGGCCTTTTTCTCCACGGTGTTGATGTGACAGGACCATGACAGGTACTGCGTGATGTGAACACCGAGGTATTTGAAGCTGTTCACTCTCTCCACTGGGCTCTCATTGATGACAGGGGTTTGGTAGTTCCTCTCCTGCTTTGTGCTGAAGTCCACTATCAGCTAGTGTCCAGGTGAGTGAGTGATGTGTGGAGGAGATGAGAGATGGCATCATCTGTAGACCGGTTTAGACGGTAAGCAAACTGTAGTGGGTCAAGTGTGTCTGGTAGTGAAGAAATTATGAAGTCTTTGGCCAGCCACTCAAAGCACTTCATCACTACTGAGGTGAGGGCTACAGGGCGATAGTCATTGAGGGAAGCTTTGGGACAGGTTTCTTTGGGACAGGAACAATGATGGACTCTTTGAAGCATGTGGGGATCACCGACTGAGATAAAGAGAGGTTGAATATCTCTGTGAACACAGGAGCTAGCTGGTCTGCACAGGCTCTGAGAATACAACCTGAGATGCCGTCTGGTCCTGCTACTTTCCTGGTGTTCACTCTCTTGAAGGCTCTCCTCACATCATGCTCGGAGATGATGAACATGTTTCCGGTGTTGGCAGTGTCTTCCTGTCTGCAGCCGTTAGCATTAGCGCCGTTAGAATTAGCATTAGCATCGCTAGCGTCTTTGGCTGCAGCCTCGAAGCGAGCGTAGAAACTGTTTAGCTCGTCTGCCAGACTCGCGTCCGCGTTCATCATACCGGATGTTGGTGCTTTATAGTCCGTTATTGTCCTTAGTCCCTGCCACAGGCTCCTAGAGTCACTCTGTTGGAGTTGTGACTCTAGTTTCCTCCCGTAGCGCTGCTTCGCCTCTTTCACTGCCTTCCGCACGTTATATGACGCAGCCTTGTACAGGTCCATGTCGGATGGTTTTATCCACCCACGGCTTCTGGTTGGGAAACGTTCTGATAGTCGTTTTCTGTGCGGTATCATCCGCTAGTTTCCCAATGAATCCTACAACCGCTTCCGTAAACACGTTGACGTCATCGGAGCTGTTCCGGAACATGTCCCAGTCAGCGTCATCAAGTACGTCCTGTAACGCGGCCACCGATTGGTCCGTCCAGGGCGTGACCTCCCTCTGAACCGGTCTTAGCCTTTGTTTATATTTTGGCAAGAGGATGATGGCGGCGTGGTCAGATTTCCCAAACGGTGGACGAGATTGTGCCTTGTAAGCGTCCTTAACTGTAGTGTAGCAGTGGTCCAGTGTCCTATCGCCCCTGGTGGGGCAGGTGATGTGATGATAAAAGTTCGGTGCTGCGCGTTTGAGGTTGGCACTATTAAAGTCACCCGCCACAATGAGTGCAGCGTCCTGGTGCTGTGTTTGGTGCTGTGTGAGTGCCTCATGCAGCTTGCATAAGTGTCCGTGTCCGCTTGTGGTGGAATATAAACGGCGCTGACTATGACTGATGTAAACTCCAGAGGAAGATAAAAAGGACAACACATGATGGTCAGTAGTTCCAGGTTGGGTGTGCAGGAGCATGTAAGAGAAACAGCTGCTGTTCACCATTAAACACACACCGCCTCCCCTTGACTTCCCCGAGTCCCGTGTCTTGTCCATGCGGTGAACAGAGAAGAACTCGGCCAGCTGGATGGCGTGGTCCGGCACCGCTGGGTCATCGAGTTTGTTCTCCAGTGACTAGACATTGGCGAGCAGGATGCTGGGCAGAGGTGTGCGGTGTGCACGGGCTCTCAGCCTGTTCCTGACGCCGGCTCGTTTCCCACTAGGGCCGCCTCTTCACGTTGCGTCCATTGTTCTCCCTCAGGATCTCACTCGGCCAGCTCGGATCCGGAGTTAAAAACTTCGAATTGTGAGTACATTGTATACCAATAGAAACAAGAGTGTCTCTTTCATATCTAATGTACTCAATGGTGGTGATTTTGCCGGTTTTAAAACGATAAAAACTAACTTAACAAACAAAAACGATTTCGCCGGCGCCTTCTTGGAATCAAGGAATTCAAACTGTGCATGCTGTTTGTTTTTTGAACTACAAACTAAATCTAAAGTAATTGCAATGAAAGAAAGAATTAATTGAAATAGATTTCAATGGAATTTGACACATCTAAAGCATACAGTATAAACTTACAAAAAAAAAAACAAAAAAAAAAAAATATATATATATATATATATAAAATGCACAAATCACAATCTTAAAATTCTTTTTACTATTTTTTATTCACACAACTCAGTACATCCCCTTTCTGGGAATCAACCCCTTGACCTTGGCATAGCTAGAGTCATGCTGCAGGAACACCAGTAGAAGTCCAATTAGAGACATTAAATCTCCATATTCATTGATGTTAGTTTTCAGTGAGACAGGATGTTTTCATGTGAGTTGGAAAAGCATCTGAAGAGTCTTAAGGCCGGTCTTGTTGCATCTCTGTTGGCAGGTTCTTACTTGAGAGATTTACAGCTGCTCTCACACTTTTAACACTGAACATGTAAAGAAAAAAATGTAATGCTGCAAATTAATCACCAATTACGCAATGGGTGTGTTACGCTTAGGAAAACAAACAGGCAAAGCTCGGAGATAAATCAAATGAGAAACAAGCCGTGCAATGATTGGCTGATGCAATACTGTAAGTCAGCGAGGTGCGATGAGTTTCATCCTGGCACATTTCTGCTGTGATTATATTCCAAAAGGAAACATGCACTCCTAACAGAACACGCCGACATCCCATCTATTTTGTTTGTTTTTATAAATTGCTCAGAAGCCCTGAAATATTAGCACGGCTAATGTGTCAGCCAGTGATTTAATTGGAAATTTTTATGGGCCAATGTTTTCCAGCGTCACCCGCTCAAGCAGACAAATCACGCTTACTGTAAGGACTCGTATACTCGATGCCATTTTGATTCAGAAAGCCTCCTGGAAGTTTAATAACACGGCGCAGGGGTTCTACGAGGAGTCAATGGAGTGTGACATGAAGATACACAGGCCATGAGAAACAAGTTACGTTTCTGAGAAGAGCTGGACCGCTTCCCTATGAACGAGGAGTGGAGTAACGGTACCAGCCGGATTCCTTATGGAATAACCCGGGCCCATTCCTGCTCTCCAAACAGGAGAAATGGCCAGAGATATTCTGGCTATTATGTATTATTATCCATTACATATTGTTATCATTGGCACAGAGTACTAGTGATATTTAATCATGAAAGAAATGGAGACTTGGACATTGTTGATCGGATAATTATACAATTTTACAGTCCCTTGGAGTCAAATAATTTATTTGTGTTTGAGATTCACAACACCTTAAAAACCCAATTAATGTGAACTGTGTGTGTGTGTGTGTGTGTGTGTGTGTGAAATTACATCATATAATGCAATTAATATAAAAACATAAACAATATAGAATATAAGCAGATATTCAAATAAGAGAAACAATTATTTAAAAAAGATATAAAGTGTAAATATATACACTTATATATACATATAAACTATTTGTTACAACACTGGAGTGGTAGACGGCAGTAGCGAATGAAGGCTTTTAAATGTCTTTTTTTGTAAGAAAACAGAAAATGAAACCAACTGCAGCACACAGCGTACAGCGGCAGAGATGAATACAGTCCGTAAAACAAAGTTTGCTTCCTCTTCTGAAAAAACAGAAATCTCTTAAGTCACATAGAGAGCAATGCGTCTCACACGGCAAGTACAAAGCAGCCAGGGCCAGTAGCTTCTGCACACAAAAACTCTTTAGTTGAATTAAACGAACAAGCATAAATTCTGACACAACAGGACACAGAGAATTGGTGAACGGAGACGACATATAATAATCTGGCAAAGACGCCAGCACAGACAGGGAGAGAAGAAACGAAGGCAGGTGTAATCTCAATCATTAACAACAGGTAACAGCTGAGAGGTAGACAAAACATCACATCAAAACAGGAAAGCAGAAGGCAGACCAAATAATAATTATAACACCATTATGTTTTTATATATATTTATAAATACATATTTTAAAATAATACAAATAATCTATATATATATATATATATACACACACACACACACACACACAGACACTATAAATAATATAAATAGAATATAAATGTAAGGTATTTTTAGAATTATGTGTATTTATGTATTAAAACTCTTAATATGTATTTAAGAAGTTAAGGTAACATTTTACAATTAGGACTCATTTGTTTTTTAACTAACATGAAGAAACAATGAACAATTAATTTATTAATCTATTTATTCATCTTTCTTAATGTTAATGAAAATACAGATGTTCATTGTGTATTCATGTTGGTTCACAGTGCATTGACTGATGTTAGCAAACACAAATTGTGATTTTAATAATGCATTAGTAAATGCTGAAATTAACATTAAGATCAATAAATACTGAATAAGTATTGTTCATGTTAACTAATGCACCTTATTATAAAGTGTAACACAATATAAGTGTGTTTGTACTCATATTAATTATTAGAAATGTTCTATTATGTATTGTATTAGTGTGTGTGTATACACACACACACACACACACACACATATATATATATATATATATATATATATATATATATGTATATACACACACACACACACACACATATATATATATATACATACTGTAGACATATTGACTTTTCACATCATTGAACATCACATTAAATGAAGTACAGTAGTAAGCTGGTTAACAGTGCACTTACATGTATAATCCTGTAATCCAATAATACTTCAGCAGGCTTATTGATGATGTCAACTCAGAGGTCACTAGAACTCCTGCCCTTAAATGTGCAACGTTATGCTGATTTGCAATGAATGCAGTAGCAATTTCACAGCAAGTTAATGGAAGAATAAGCTCTTTGATGTCTTTTGCTAAAGCGCACGCTGTGGTTTTATTTGGTCTGATCCTATTTGTTGAGTTGTTGTATATCACTTTCACTAGGCAACAGTGGCAAGCAGTTACACAAAAAAAGCAGGGAGGTCCAAATTGCCTCCGCTAATTGGTGCTGGCAAACGATTACAGAGCAGGGCCCATAACGGAAACGCCCCCTTAATTCTCACCCGTCATTACATCACAGCACTCTTGGGCGAACACAGGCCTTTCCAGATGGCCACGCGGGAGAGGAAAGATTTAAAAAATGAGTAGAAGCAAACCTGGTGTATAGAGCGTTTCGGTTTGTGAGTTACACAATGAGTTTCGTGAGTTTTGTAGTTGTGAGTTTTAACAATGCTGTTACAATGAAATAATTTAACAATTTAAAAGTGGTTTTAAGTTTTTCATTCTGTTTTAGAAAAAGGGTTCCTTAAGGAATTCATATATGTTTTTATAAGGAAAGGAAAGGACGTGACAAGTGGTCAGGTATGGTTTCCCATACTTGGAATTAGTGCTCTGCATTTAACCCATCTATTTAAGTTGAACAGGCAAATTTATACTTAATACAATAAAAACACCATGATGATCTAAAAATATATATAAAACATTGTAGAGGGTTTTGAATATTTTTTACTTCATTGATTTTCAGTGCATGAACCATCTGAGTGAACTGATTCACTAATAAATCTGACTTTTTCAGCTTTGCCTGTAATAAAGTGAATTGTTTAACTGATGTACTAGAATGAATCAGACAGTCAAACCGTGAGAGGAAGATTTGTTCAGGTGAATCGATTGACTAGAATGATTCAAACTTTGCAGTACTACATATGAGAGAAAATAAGAGAGGATTGATGAGGTGAACATTTAATTACAAAAACAATGTAGTGTTTGACTGCCTCTCGTTGGAAAACACTTGCTTGTTACTGGAAAAACAGATGTACCTACTGTCACTCAGATGTATATAGCATGCATTTCTCTTTGGCTAAACAAGTCCATACTTTGACCTTAAAAGCCCAAAAGCTACTTGCATAGCTGGTAGTGGCTCAAATGATGTTTTCATACAGTTCTGTTGACTATTATTCCTGACAGAATGACTAAAGCAAGAGGCTGAAGCACAGCACATGCTGGACGTCCACTCCTTTCCACTTAAATATTTATTCTCAACTCACACGTCTCCATTTATCATATCAACGACCATATTATTCAGCTCACTTAGATTACAAGTGACTCATGAATGAGTCTTCTTTTCCTATGAGCTTGCATTTCTCTGAGGCCATCAGAAGTATTGCAGATAGATAACTATGATTAATTATACAGTCACTCTCCTGGAAGCTTTGTTTCTTTCTGTTATATGGAAAAAACACGCTGTGGAAATGACCAGTAGTTCAAGCTCTAAAAGCAGTCTGTATACTGGTATATGTATGTATATATATATATATATATGATTATATTCATATATGTGTGAGTGTGTGTGCATATATTCTGAACACCTGTTAGAAGTATGTGCAAACACAGATAGCCCCTCTTTTTTTTTTCTTTCTCAGATTTATCCGCCCTCTTTGGTTCACATGCACCATTTGGAAGCACTCAGTGGTGACTTTAATGGCAGGATTCAGTTCATTTAACCATGTTTATACCATCTCAGTTTAGCCTGATAATTCGGCCCATTTCTACACCCCTTGCTTCAGTTCTCTGAGGATTACCAGTCACTCACCCAAAAACCCTGCAAGGCTTCCATAGTGAGAGGAGCCGGTCTAAATACTAGATGCTTGGCTGAATGTCTTTCACATGCAAAAAGTAGCTTGGTGGTGCTTTCCACAACGAGCTGGATGAATGACAAATTTGACCAGACTTTTTTCCATTCTTGACTAGTTTAGGCAACCAATAATAAATCTTCTTCACAAAGTTTGGCTGACATCGTATCAATGATATTGTGATACTGATCAGAAGAGAGCAGAGTAAAAGCAGAAGCATTTAAATTTAATATTTTGACAAACATTACACAATGGCAGAGCTGCTGAGTGAGGACATAAATAAAAACATAATAAATTAGGATAATATAATAGAAAAACACTCTCGTTTTTTTAAGAGGACTGGGGAAAGAATAAGAAAGTGGCCTGGAACTGGTCCATTTCAGTTCTACTTATTCTACTACGTATAATTACAATGTTAATTTGTTTTGTATAACTACTTTATCACTTAAACTTACAGGGGCAGTTTCCCGAACAGGGTTTAAGACTAGTCCTAGATTAAAATAAATGTTAAGAGCTGTCTAAACTGGAAAAAGCTTGCACTGAGATATCTTAAAATACATCATTGCCATTGTTGATCTTAAAATGCTCACAGATAATGCATTTTTGTAAGACATGTTTCTAAAAATGCTTAAAAGTCCTAAATTAGCAAAGGTCTAGTCCTGGCTTAATCTAACTCCTAACCGGGAAACCAGCCCACAGAGCCTAACTCAAAACTGGACACATTGTTTCTTCTCTAGCAGAGGTATTATGGAAGATAGTTTGTAAAAGATGGAGATATAGTCAAGGTCTGGTGTGTTATCATCACTGTGCCGAGTGGTTGAAGTGTTGTAGGTGTCTGCGGAATAAAACATGACAGCTGCTTAACACTTTCTTCCTGTGTATGTGTGAGTGACAGTCCATGTCCCTATTTAGTCACTAACATCTAGACTCCTCAGCAGGTGTGAGCGTGGATGCAGGATCTGTGTAGAACTACAGAAAGACTGTTTCTCTTTGTGGTTTGTTCTCTTTCATGGTTTTTACAGGTTCCTATGGGTATTGTAGTTATATGTCAGGGATTGAGTTGCCATTGATAGTTTTCACATGACGTCACACCCGTAAAGTTTTGCTCCACTGACCGCCAGTCACTTCTACACTGTTTGCATTAAGTAGTAATGTAGTAAAACGCAGACATTTAAAGGTGAAATTCAGTAAACACCATATTGATGATGTATATTTCAAGAGTTCACGCTTCCTCATTCATCAAATTAAGCAGCGAATTTGGCGAGCGGTCCGGGAGAACGGCGGACTCCGAACCCTAATGGCTTGAACCCTAGCGCGGGCGGGGTTTGGTGTTCGGCTCGATCCATGACTGCCCCCCAGGGGAAGGCGTGAATCGATGGAAAAAAGGTGGAGAAGGGGCGGAGGAGGGATGCACAAAAGCGAGATAAGGGAGAAAGGAAAAGCAGTGATATTTATAGTGAGGAGGGATGAATTCGATTGGGTGTGAATTAACGAGGGAATGATTAGATGATGAGCTGCCAGCCGTGCGAGATTAAATCGTCCAGCGATCCTCTCGAAATTATGTTATTTGCAAAACATTCACTTTGTACAGGCAAGCAGATGAAGCCAGAATATAAATGCAATGTGCGAAGTTTCCCATAGAAAACCGTTTTAAGGAAAACACTGAACCATT
>JAUMHR010000045.1:14735295-14745361 GCA_032361145.1 Enteromius fasciolatus
ATATATATAATAATTAGTCACACTTTTTTTTCTGACTAATCATGATTAGTCCTAACTTGCACTGACTGATCTTAAAAGATGCACACCAGCAATGCTTTTTTCTTTTAGTTTTGTTTTTTTTTTTTGCAAAAAATTACTTAATGTCCTACAGTAATTGAACTTTGGCCTAATCCTGTTTTAGCCTAAACCCTGTCTATGAAACAATTTAAGTGAACTTAAAACAATCTTCATAAACCCTTCAGCAAGTAGGAAACATTCACAGATGGAATGAAGTTATCAAACACTGAATTCTAAATTAAATATAGTAATGCTTAAAGGAATCGTTCACCCAAAAGTCTGAATTCTGTCATCATTTACTCACCCTTGAGTAGATCCAAACCTATATGACTCTCTTTGCTCTGCCAAACACAAAATAGATATTTTGAAGAAAGTTTGGTTACAAACGATAGTACATGATCACAGAACTAAAATCTTTGAGTGAGCTATTCCTTTTAAGCCACAAAAGTTACTGATTTTGTATTTTTTTCTTTGAGTAACAGACATCACAGCAGCAGGCTTGTAAGGTTGGCTGCTATTATTTTAAGAGCTGCCGCTGCTGAACGTGACATGGATCTGACACTCATTGTGTTATTATTGTTTGACTTCTCATCCTGGTATCTTGGGAACTCTGAGCACTTTGTCTGAGACTCGTGGTGAGTTTATCAGGGACTCTTTTTTAAGAAAGCTGCAGATTTTACTTTAATGTCATTGCTGACGAGGAGAAACTCTCTGTTAAAGAGATCACCTTTCTCTGTCCAATTTTCTCTCTACAGCTGTAACATGGGCAGAAACAAACACGTACAAGCAAAACCTTTCATTTGCCGAAGAAAAACCTCACCGGGAGTCTTTCTCAATACCTGGACGAATCTGGAAAGTGTTTGCCACTCGCATGGTGTATCTGTGGCTCAGGGCTGCATTCAGACAGGAATTGTGCCCGTTTGGCAGGGTTTGATGAAACCAGGTCCAGTGATCACAGCATTAAAGCGTCACGCAGAGAGAGGGGGAAAGATTTGATATATTACTGTAACACATTCTCAATATACACACACTTTATATGTGTTAAACAAACAGTGATGACATCACTTTTAATATATTTTCAGCACTAAGAATTCAGGTTGGTTTGTTTAAAGGTTATATATATATGTTCCAGCAATACAGTATATACACAGTGCTTTGTGGTTGCTAATGTATTCTGTGCGGTTTAAAGATGTTGCTATGTAGTTGCTAATGTACAGCATTCTGTCTTGTTGCCAGGGTTCTGCTATGTGGTTGCTAACATATTCTTTGTGGTTGCCAGGACGTTGCTTAAGTGTTCTGGATGTTTGACCAGTAGTGTTGGGTAGATTACATAGAAACTGCAGTCTGTTACTGATTACAAATGATGAAAACTGTATTTATATACATTAAGTAGTCTGGATTATCCATATTAGGTAGTCTGACTCTTTTTGCAACACAGTCTCACTCCAACTCATCACATTTTGACGCTTAGTCTCAACCCTTTTGAGTCACTTTTTGAAGCTCAAGGTACCCATTTTTAGTCACTTTCGATGTGAAGGGTCCTCCATTGTTTTCAGTTGTTTGGCTTAATGTAACGGTTTGCATGAATATATAAAATGATTATATCATTTTTTACTTTTATTGGAGCACCAAACCCCACCCCTACCTTAAACCTACCCACCTCTGAACAATATAAACACGCACACAGGCAAATGCAGTCACAGGTATTTATTGCACAAACCAATCATAAACAAGCAGTATAAATACATTACAAACAAGTTGTGTCACATTCTAAGTCTTCTGAAGCCATACGAAGTCTTTAAGTGAAGAAGAGAGTAAAACACAAGGTTTTAATCACTAAAAATGATCCCGCTCCGTTCACGTGCTCTCAGCCCAGTCGCACGTTTTTTTTTCGTGGCACGGACACGATTCTTACTAGACTTTCGTGAGTCCAGCACGAATGAATGAATCCATGGAGTCGTGCTGGAGTCACAAAAATCACGAAATAATCGTGTCCCTGACACGAAAAAATAGATTAAAGGATAATTTCGTGATATTGTCACGACCTGCCGTGCGACTGGGTTGCTCATTCAGAAAACATACTCTCATCCCGTAGCATGACGTCACGAGATACATAAGAGCTAATGGCATTTCACAACTAACACTGACATAAGGATTCCTGTAGCAGCATTTTTTGAAGACTGCAGCAGCGCACAGGAAGTACACGGAAGACGGAGACAGTGACCTCATCTATTCCTCTCACAAATCAATCATTTTGCCTCAAAAGACTTGGAATATTAATATCTTTCAAATAAATTAGGCGGTGGTTGTATCTCTATCAAACGTATAGACCTTATGTAGCCCGCCCCTTTATGTAACTCCACCTCTTTCATTGTCTTCTTGTAAGTTAAGGATTTAAACGTTTTGCTGAATGTCTCATTTTAAAATGTTGATAAACTCGTGTACCATATTAATGATAAAAATATGAATAGAGAAAACATTTTCCATTCATTGTAACAAGTGCATTAATCATTGCATTTACATGAGATTAACGTATTCTGAGAGATTGTGGCGAGGTGGTTGCTCAGGTGTTCGTGGTGGTTTGCTTTCTGGATCATAAATATGACCTTTCTTCCTCTCTTAAAATAGCACTTGTTAGATAATTGAATCAAAACATAATTCTCCCCTGGACAAGCTATGCAGCAGCGCTAACCACACATGAGCAGAAATCCGCAAACACCGCTAAAAAGTCAAAGCGCTTGTTTTCAAGTATTTCAAAAGGCCCAACAGAACATTTTGAGTCAGTTTTCGGCTCGCTGCCGTCTCCCGCCATGGAGGAGCGAGAGCAGGTCAAGAGCGAGACCCGGAGCAGGATTCTCACGCCGGCCGGGCTCAGATAGCTCATGAGCTCCAAACACATCCGCCATTCTTCTGCCACCTTCTCTGTGGCTGGGATGATAAACAGCAGCCCCCCTCCTCTCTGAGCCATGCTACCCTCCGCACACCCTTCTTTTCTTTTTATCTCTTGTTATTTGGATGGCGAAGCGGGCTCCGGCCCAGAGAAACACAGGCGATGAATGGCAGGCCTGTGGGAGTGCGTTCTCTCAAATTGGGTGCAATTTGCTCACAGCCTCCCCCCCTACTGCTCAATTGGGACATTCCTTTCAGCGGTCGGGGCGATCCTTGCCTCCTTCTCTAAAGAGAGTGTTCACATTCAAGAGCGAAAAGAAAGAGCGCTAGGAAAGAAAGAGCACTTCCTGTGTCATTTTCACACAATGCTGTAATGGCATATTTCTTAAACATGACGTGCCACTGGTTCATGGGTTACTGGCCGCAGGGTGTGTGTGTGTGTGAGTGTTTCAGGGTGGCACAGCCATGCCTCGCCGTTACTCACCAGGTCTGTGCTAAATGTGTAATAGAGGTGTTTTTTTTCTCCCTCTGGGCGTCCTCCCCGTGTGAAACCACTTCACGTCAAGTACAGATTAGCTCGCAATCTGCGAGTCTGATGATAGTTAAAATGGTGTGACCCGCGGGGATCTCTGCGTTTGTTAGCGGTTACCACATGGACTGGACCTTAACATCTGATCTCAGACCTTTTCCATTAGCATTGTAGTTAGTGAACTGTGTCAAAAAGACATAAACACATAAAAAATCGGGAATTTTCTTTTCTTTTTTCCCTCAATGTAAACCTTTAGGTTTTAGGATTTTAAAGGATTATTCAAATTATTATTGTTATTATTACAAATTGTATGCTATATGAAATGCAATAAAAGACATTTAGAATGTTTTAGTATATGAGCTCAAATGTATGTTTGCATACAATTGTTTGTGTATTTTAATATCTTTTTTTTTTTTCAAAAACGTTTAAAACTTTTTACATTTTATTCAAAGGTTAATTAAAACAATACCATTTACATAAAAATAAAGAATTAAAATAAATTAATTAAATTAAAATGAAATGAAATGAATTACAAATGCTTAGAAAATTGTTTAAACAATGTTTTTAACAAATGTTAGAAATAGTTGAAATAGCTAAAATATAATCGATCGTTTTCTCCAATTGCTGTCTAGGAGAAACAAGTTACTGATATTTCAGTTGTGTTTTTTCTTTTCCATGGGTGGTGCTCACATAAATCTCTTAAAGTAAAAAAAAGCTTGGAAGTTTCACACAAAAGATAGTGAAGAGAACGGAATGGGTTGGTCTCTGACTTTCCATGTTATCAGTATCAGGAGATGGAAGGAAGAGGTTTCTATGGCAACTTACATTGTGGTTATTTTACTGGTTGAAAGAGAAGTCATTTAATAATTCAATAATGTTAATTAAGAAACAAAAAACAAACAAAAAAACAATGTTAATTATATAATAATTCATATTAATTAATATATATTAATTATAATAAATATTAATTAAATACAATACTATTATTAACAACAAAATATTTTTTTTACATATATAATATTAGTGCTGTCAAATTATTAATTATAACCACAATAAACGTTTTTATTTACATAATATATTTGTATATGTATATATTTATATGTAATATGTTGCGTTTATATATGAAATATATTTCTTTCTAATATAAAATTTAAGAATATGAATATGTAAATATTTTCAAAATGTATACTGTATGTATTATATATTTATAATAAATATACACAGTACACATAAATATATAAATGTAAACAAAAACCTTTATTTTGGATGCAATTAATCACGATTAATATATAAAACAGACAGACACATCTATATCTTTCCTGCTCCAACATCTTTTAATTTGACTGTTGTCTTGTCTCCGCAGCTGTGCAGGTTCACGTGCTGAAAGGAGATAAGGCGGGTGAATGGTGGAAATTCACCATCAACATCATCTCGGTCTATAAGCAGGGCGGACATCGCATTCGCAGAGGAGACCAGCTCCTGTGGGTGCGCGCTAAAGACGTGGCCTGCAAATGCCCCAAAATCAAAGCGGGCCGGAAGTACCTGCTGATGGGGTCTGACGAAGAGGACTCCCGCGGTCAGAGCGGGGTGGTGGCGGACAAGGGCAGCCTGCTCATCCCGTGGAAGGACCTGTGGGCCCGTCGGCTCAGGAAATTCCAGCAGCGTGACAAGAGGGGCAAGTGCTAGAGAAACACAGAGGAAAAACAGATAGATCAGCAGAGAAGGAAAGAGAAAATAATGTCCCGAGCAGCGTCGGAGCAGATTGATTGACGATTGATCAGAACTGTGGTGAAGGACAACCAGTTGTGCAGTTTTGCCTTCCGTTGTTTAGCGTTTTTTTGTTTCCCATCAAGATTTTATTTTTTCATATCTTCAATTTTGCAGAATTTGCACCTTCTATTAAGTATACGTATATGTAAAGTCGTTTATGTGTGATCCTTTCTGGTCTCTTTATGATTTCTGTCTTTTTCCACAAAAGAAACAAGCTACTGAGTCAGTTTATCTACGTAAACGATTTCCTTCAGAAGAAGGTTGTTGGCGGTCAACATTTCAAAGAACAAACAGTGGGGTCCAAAACTCTGGGGTCAAGCTAGCTGTGTTTCCATACACCTATTTTTATGCACATTTTGGAATATCGCATAAAAAATGGTGGATGCATAATTTCTAAACATTTCTAAAAAAATGCACATAAACTGCAATGAAAACACTTTTGGGCCCCACTGTAAACAGACTTAAACAGATAGCAGTTGCGTGATTATGATAGAATCATAAAAAAGAAAAAGGATATATTAAGTCGATACTTGCCAAAATTACACATAGCATCCTTTACATTCCTTTCTGTCAGATATAGTATCTTTTGACAATACCTCACTGTTGCTGTTCAGAAGAATTGTTCAAAACGGCATGACATCATAATGTTTATTTGCTATGCCGACACATTTGGCCTTTGATATTAACTGTGGTGATCTTTAAAGTGTGAACTCTACTTTCTGTTCCATAACGAGCTGTAGTTTGAGTTTAGTTATAAAAATAGAATATTATTTTAACCACTTTATGATTTTTGTGTTTTTTCTGTATTGAACAAGTTCCCTTTAAATGTTAAAAAAAATTTAATTCACAATTATAATAAGCATAATCTTATTATATTTACAAAGACTTCCCAGATGTGGTAATCAAAACATCATTAAGAGTGAAAAATCCCATCTGAAATTTTTGTGAAATTATAATGTTCTAGATACTACATTTGAGATATTCTGTATGTCATTGCTAAGGTTTAGAGATAAAGTGATGGAGGATATAAGAAAAAAAAACAGTGTACACAAGCCTGAATGGTCTGTATTTTCCAGTGTATGCAAACGCAAGGTTTCGTCCACCAAAATAAATCAGACAGAAAATGTCTTTTTTGAAAAGACAAAAAAAAAAAAAAAAATTATCTAGTGAAACAAACAATGTTCTGTGTTATCACTTATGGGGTACCTTTCTTTGTTCTGGTACTTTTCTACGGTGATATGCTCTACTGTTTTTGTATAGTTGTATAGTTTTTTTTTTTTTTGTACAATATTTAGTAGATTATATTCTCTTGCAATTAACCATTTTTTATGCCATGAACTTGATATTCTGAATTTTCTTTTTTTTTTTTTTTCTTAGTTAACGTGTGTTGATAGTGTAGTGAGATTGTTGTACTATGTCTGTGTGACAGTAAAATGCACACACACACACATGTTGGTTTTTGTGATTTATGGGGACTCTCCATAGGCATAATGGTTTTTATACTGTACAAGCTGTATGTGGTATTGTCCTACACTGACCCTACACCTAAACCTACCCCTTACAGGAAACTGTGTGCATTTTTAGATTTTCAAAAAAAACCCCACACCATTTAGTATGTTTTTTAAGCCTTTTAAATTACGGGGAAACTTAAAATGAAATAAAACACCTACATATTGTAATACCTATGTCATACCCATGTCATTATACATTTTGTCCTCATAAACCACATAAACCCACACACACACACACACTTTAACATTCAGTCACTGTCCAGCTCTGAAACTCTGACAGTGCTTATGAACTGAAGGTCAGTGGCTATGGTTTATTAAAACTCACAGATGGTCTAGTTCTTTGGAGAAACCCTGACCTCACAAGTAGACTTTGACCAGTTTTCCAGATATTTTGGAAAATGACTCTGAACAGTTTTTATTTGTTTGGAAGACATTTACAATGTTCATGGTCCTCCTGTATATGATGTTTTATTGTGTACTTTGCAAAAGCTGTGTATTGTCCCGTAATGCATACTAATATATTATGATTCTCATAAATGAACATATTTAATGATACATGAACTCACATGGCTGTGTATTTATTTTTGGTCGCAAATATGATCTTTTAAAATATTATAAAAAATTGTTACATTTCCATTACTAAATGTTATTTTTAGGGGGAAAACAAAATGTATACTAATAATATAATTTCCATCAATTGTAGCCTATTGTGTGCACAATCGTAAAAAAAACAGTCCATAAATAGTAGCTAAGATGCATTGTTTTATTATATATATTAACAAATGCTTTCAGTTTTACAGCTTATGTGCCTGTAATATTGTTCATATGAATGGACATAGTTATAAATACAGTAACTTTAATTATATAATATGTACACATGTGATTTATTTAATTTATCATTAACTTTAAAAGTTATTACTATTACATTTATGAAATTGATTTAATATTTGATCTTCAACAGTACAAACTAAATCACTAACAATGCTTGATCAGAAAAGGAAAAATTCTAAATAGCAATATATAAAAATCGAAATTGCACAATGGCAGCTGCCAGAACAGTAAGCCAAGTTAAACAACCAAATACAACTGCTGCATGAATGGGCCTCTTAAATGTGAAGCAAATAGTTAGTGTGAACAATAAATGTCACACGCAGGTAAAATACAGTCCTGTTTTTGTGACAAAACCCAGCAGCAGACGCGATAAGCTGCAACATCATTTACTTTGGCTCTCTGGACCTCAATAAAGAGAAGGGTTTTGAAGAATTACGTCTTCCACGTAAATGTCAAGGTGTGTGTGTGTTTTAAGGTTAAAACTAACCTATCAAACAGGTAAAGCACAGCCCTTGGGAGATTTCATTGAAAACTCAAATTTTCCATCAGAAATCTTCTACGTGGAGGAACCAAAACACTTTCGCCAAGTATGAGGTATAGCTGCCATTTTCAGGACCAGCAATATTAGAGGAGACAATTACAGTTCAAACATATGACTATGAACGCGCAAATGTCCAATAACTGAGGGTGATATTCTGAAGGAAGAATCGGCTAAATGCAAACTCCCCGGCCTGCTCTCAAAACATTTATCTTAGACACACTCCCACCATTGTGTCTCTGTTAACAGCCATCAGGCACCTCCTAAAACAACGGCTTCCGGAATGTCTGCAAGTGTGTGGAGGGCTGGAAAGGTCAAGTTCAGATCACCCTGAGACAGGACAACTACCAAAGGCTCTCAGAGCATGGTGGTTGTACTGGAAGGACGGATTAACGCTGTTTGTCAGGGTTTCTCAGCCTCAGCTTCAGAAGGAAATGACGCCATGAGGAATCTCATTTAACTCCTAGAGATCAGTAAACATTGCTCTTTTATATCGTTCTCAAATGTTTCGTTTAGTGTTTGCTATCTCACAAATTCCATTCTCTCTCTCTCTCTCTCTCTCTCTAAGTAAACAATCCAATCTCTCTTATTTCTGAGGGGCTCCTTTTTTTTTAGGTGTCTTAAACTGAGAAAACAAAATTCCTTTGATCTTTTACCATATAAGAGGTCATTGTACTAAAAACGTCTAAAACGGTTAAAAGCAGCTTATACTGAGGCCTGTCTGCCAAAACGACAGCTGGAGAAAGCAACTTTATGCTGATGTAATAGTGAGAATACTGTAAGCACCGCCTCCACAGAAGAAGATCAACGCCTGCTTCTATATCACTGCCTTTTTAGCCCCACCCACCGGAGTTTAGTGAGATGAGGCGAAAAGAGCAATACAGGACCACCTGACTTAACATCAACAATGATCCTAATTCTGGAAAGTTATTCTTTATATCCGGATGTACAGTAGAGCACTTTTTAATTTAATTTGTTTCAGTACATTTCACTGCGGATTCTTTGGTTATTCAGTCACAGTTTCAGCGCATGTTTTGCAAACAAACTTTTTATACAACGTATGAGTAGCCTAACTGTTTTCATTCCAAAGCCTATTCATAAATTACAGAAAACAATCAAAAATGCTCCCTTTATAATCGCTGGAGCTGTCAATCAAACGGCATGAGGTTATATTCAGTAATGCGGTCTCCGCTGCACAATGAATTTCTTTTTTATATCATGTTTGCACATGAGAGCATTTGTGAGTGAAGTGAAGAACACAAGTTTCAATGACTCAACAGTCATCAGCTAAGTGCTCATATCCGTAACCTTTCATGCAACAGGAGTATCTAAATATAATGCTACAATCCAACACTTTTCATGGTTACTCTCAGCTATAACAGTAAAAACATGCTCCACATGTAATATTTATTTTATATGCGAGGATGCCAATCATAGCAAGATGTGTTTAACAGTTAAATGAAATAATCACATTTAAAAATAAAATACAGCACAGCATTCAACAGTTTTTTTTTGTTGTTTTTTTTTTATCAAAGAACAGCAAGTAATATTATGCTTTTCTTTTGTTATTTAATTTATTTTCATGACAGACAGGAGCAGTCTTAAGCTGCTGTTACTTTAAGACCTACTGCACAGAACTAATAAATCTAAAATATCTGATATCTCTTTAACGAATTCAATGAATCTATAACTGATCAAATTAGTCAGATTCACAAAGCATTCGAAGAAACGTGTGAACCAGTTCAGACATACAGATGTCTTTAATAAAAACTGTAATATTATGTTTTAGAATGTGGCTGTAACATCCACACCAGGCTCTTCACCAGGCTCCACCCCCACTGTCACCCAGCGTTCTCAATCCCCGGAGTTCTAATTACAATCACCTGTTCTACTCACCTGCCACGGATCCCCAGCACTAATCAGCACCACTATATCAGCACA